>CAAKHC010009493.1:4508-17916 GCA_901007825.1 Macroramphosus scolopax | reverse complement strand
CACCTGACTCTGCTCTCCAGATATCCATTCAGATACCACACACACACACACACACACATACACACACACACACACACACACACATACACAGACACACACCCCACTTTTCGCCTCTCTCTCTCTCTCCCTCTCATCCTCAGCTTATTAGTTCTAACTATATAGCATGCATAATAAAACTGCTCATTTGCTCATTAATATTAAAATTATCATATTCAGAGCCATGGGCATTAAGATCAATCAAATCCAGGGATTTTCAGGTCAGATACGAGATCTGCTTATGAGTTTTTTTTTTTCTGAATCCCTTTTTTTTTTTTTTTCTTGGAGAAAGAGAAGTACACACCGAGCTAAGGGAGACGATAAATAAGAGCGGCAGGGATATTAAAGCCAAGGTTATTATTTGTAGAGTCTGATGCATGTTTTAATTATTACATATTAATATAAGAGGGGCTTTTTTTTTTTATTTCTATAGGTTTTCCATATTTTGTAAATAATAAAAAAACACCCTCCTGGTTTTCTTTTTATAGATTTAATATCAACACAGCTTTGATTAGACCTCTAAAAGACAATGGTGTCATGGAAGCGCCAGATGTGACATGACGTGAAGAATATTTGGACGTATAGACGTGAGATACAGTTCAGCTTAATCCTCCGTACTTGTCCACACACACACACACACGATGACAGAAGGGCCTCCTGATCTCTTCCCCTGTCGTACTGTCATATTTAAAACGATGTGTCCATTAAGAGCAATGCTTCTCTGGAGCAGAAAGGGTTACTGACATCACCATTATCAAGGCCGGCATTACCACTTCTGTCACCACCATAAGCCATTCGCTATGCTGATTACCTCCTTTTAGCCTACTTACTCTGATTGATATGTACTGTGTGCAGGACTTGTAAGAGCATTCGCTTTCACTCAATTTTTACTAATTAAATCAATGGTGCGTGAATGTTAAGAATTTTCCTCAAAATGCAGGAAAAAAAAAAAATCAATTTCCGAGCCTTCATTTTTTTTTTTTTTTTTTTTCTTGATGGATAATTCGTTTTTACCTCATCCCGCTGACCTGCGTGTCATCCCTTCCCCGCAGAACGCCGTCCGCCACAACCTCAGTCTGCACAAGTGCTTTGTGCGTGTGGAGAACGTGAAGGGGGCCGTGTGGACGGTGGACGAGGTGGAGTACCAGAAACGCAGATCGCAGAAGATCACGGGGTACGAACTCCCTCACCTCTCTTGAGATTCTGTCCTCTCTTTGCCCTCATGTGATGTTTGATCCACCGCCTGATAACCCCACGCTCGTCTAATATGTTTGTACATTAATATCTTCCTCTTCCTCCGTTCAGAAGTCCATCTCTTGTCAAAAACCTGCCCTCCAGTCTCGGCTATGGAACTGCATTAAACGCCAGCCTACAGGTACGAACCGACCGCCTGATTTTTGACTGACAGGCAGCCTGACTGACTGACCAAATGAGTGCGGTTGCTGTGTACAATAGAACTATATTAGTCCTCACACCCATGTGACCGAGGGAGTATCATTTCAGCACATCAGCTCTCCGTCTGTATGTCTCACACCTTTCTCTCTCTCTCTCTCTCTCTCCGCTACTCCATCAGACTCAGAAGGCCACCCTGTGGTCAAATCAAGAAGCAACTCTCCCTCTTTCTTCTCCTTCTTTCCCCCCTTCCGTTCGGCTCTGGCAGCCACCATAGATTGATAGGGGCATGTGCAAATGCAAGGGCATGTGCATTAATATTTATCTAAGCTGTCATAAATGATTTGGCTTCATAGTGTTCGCCAGCGAGGTGCTCATGGCAAAAATTTTAAAAATTTAATCACAGTATATAACTTTAATGTGCAGCAGGCAAAAGTGTCAGGAGTTTTTATTATTTTGAAGAAAAGTTTTGGAGGGGGGGGCACACAAGGGCATATGAATGGCAGCTGGGGGGGAGGTAGCTGTCAGCAAGGTGTCGCAAGGGGAAAAATAGCCTACAACTTAAAGAGAAACTTTAGTCTGAGACAGTGTATTTTCATAATTACTATGTCATATCTTTGAGTAAATCACTGACATGATTCTCTCTCCTCCCTCCGTGCACCTGCTTCAACTGTTTAGAATCTTCATTTCCCTTTGACATGATCTTACCATCTTATCTTTCTATCAACCCTCACTTGATACTCACCTCCAATGCTCCCAACGTTCCCTCCTCATCCTCTAACTGTCTTCCTTCTCCTGCAGGCTGCCCTGGCAGAAACCTCCCTGCCTCTGCTGGGGACTCCAGGCCTCATGAACAGCTCCGCAGGCCCGATGGGCGGCAGCTGCCACGGCCTCCTGGGCGGTGACCCGTCTGGCCTGCTGGGTGGAAGTCCACCCGGACTGTTGGGCGGGAGTCCACCAGGGCTTCTGGGCGGCAGCCCCCCGGGTACGCTGAGCGGCAGCCCCCCCACCCTGTTGCAGTCCGCTCATGAGGACCTCAATGGTTCACTCGACCACCTGGACACCAACGGACACAGCAGCCCCGGATACTCCCCACCAGGACACATGTAAGTTACCCATAGACTTTATCAGTGCAGAGGTTATATTTCCGGTACCGGGTTGACTGATATATTTTATGCAAGACTCTTCCTATTAATATTTAGCAATTGTAGCATTAATTATTTTAAAAAATCTCTCCTTGTCCCATCCCTGTTTTAATGGACCTGAGAGGGAAAAGGTGTTTTCTTGTAATTCATCTCAAGCTCCACCTGCGCCAGAGAATCACTCACACACACACACACATATGACACATTCTGAGACCAACACAGGAAATACATATTAGTAATGCACGTCCTTTGTCCATCAGTGCTCATGTTGCGAAGTCACCCGACGTTCGCGCCCCACTCCTGTAATGGAGAAAGGATGCACTCCGGTTCCGTGAGTCTCTAAGTGTATCTGAGGGGAGAGGAGAGTGTTAGTAAGTCCGACCAGACGTCTATACATTAATCTCCTTGGACATGTTTACCCCTCTCTGAAATGGGGGTGTTAAGTGGAGCAAATCTGCCCGTCTCCAGACCGAATCCCAGTGTTCCCACTCCCCCAGGTCATTCAACTTTTAATAACAGGATGGCGTTGACTTTTTTTTTTTTTTTTTTCCTTGCTTTCTCTCTCTTGCTATGCTGCCTTGTCACCGACATGAGTGGCTTTTGAGTTTGAGACGCATCCCTCCCCCCCCTCCCTCCCCGCCTGCCGCTACACAGCCACAAGCAGCTCAAAATGGAAGAAATGTGTTTTTCATGTCGGACTTTTCCAGGATCTGCTTAAATAATGGAGTGACCTGTAGCACTAAACTAAATAGTACATCACCTTAAAGGCCTTTCTCGGGAGAGGACACCTCCACGCAACCAAGTAAATCCAACAATTAGACAAACCTCTCTTTCCCCTTAACGTCTAAAGGTTAATGCTATCTGCTTAACCGCAAACCAGATCGCCCCAGGCCATGCTGGCTATGTGTGCACGTGTGTGTGCATGTACAATACCCTCATGCACTTCCTGCGGGGGATGCCTGAAGAGGCAGTGCTGCATATCAGGAGAACTCACACAAATTAAAACATTCTTCATCTACTGAGAAGAAGTCTGACAACAAATATTTATTTGTCTCACGCTGGGATGTCTGATTGTCTGATGTTAGTTAAATAATTATAGTGAGATGTTATGAATGTCTTTGATGTGCACCACAGTCCCTCGCCTTCGCCTTCGCCTCCACCTGCTCCAACCCCTGTTTGGGGCTCTCCCCCCCCCCCCCGTCACCACACCACATCTACTGCACCCCAACCTACCATTAGGCCTGTGGACTAATGACCTTATTTGCATCCCTGACATACCTCTGCATGATTGCTGGTGCTAATCTCCAATTGATGTGAGAGCAGGCATCTCGAGAGCACACACACACACACACACACACAACGCGCCAAGTATTTATTACACTGCAAAGTCCGGCGTTTACTCCTGAATGACTCAATAATGGCAGCCAGTCATTAGGTACTAAATGGCTCATCCCTATATTTTTAATAAAGTGTCAGAAAGCTCAGGCGCGTGAATATGGCCCTGCATATTTTTCTTCAAAGCCACACAAACACCTAATGAGCTGCAATATTAAAAGCATGCGAGAACATCCGAGACCTTTGCTTTGTGACGCGTCTTTCATTCCGCCGCCTATTGATCAGTGTGATGCATTCGAGTGCGGACTGATTATCTTCTCCAACACAATGCTGAGATAATCAGGGATGAGAAGCCAGCTGTGACATTATCCAGGTTTAGAATTCACAAAACAACGCAGGCTTTATTCTTTAGCCTTTTTATAATGTTTTAAACTTGTAATCGACTGTGTCAACTGTCAATTGTAGGAGAGTCCTAAAGTAAAACTAGAAAACTCACAAATCCCACTTTAAAAAATGCTGTTTTTTCAATATGGTCAATAGATCCGCCCCCAAAATGTGAGGGCTTCTTCCTCAGCCCATCACTTAAAAAACTCTAAAACAAACCCCAGAAAAAAAGGAGCATTCTGTAATTTTAGTCCCAAAAAAATGCAAAACTGAGGATTTAGATATGAGGTTTCATCGGGATAAAAAATGTTTTAAAAAGTGCTGCGAGTACGAGCCAAGTTTGCGTTTTTTACGGTTTCCTGTTACCTCCAACTGGGGTGTTTTTCTTTTCGAGCTCGCTCATGAATCCGAAGGCAGAAACAGAAATATTCATCAGTGCCTGCATCCTGCTAAGATCAGCCTCCTCTCCTCATCCCACATCAGAATATTAATTTACAGTATTTGGCTCTGAATATTAAAGTCATCTGTACCTTTTAAAATTCTTTTCAAATTCAAAGTCCCCCGTCCTCCCCCCCCCTCGCCACTGATGAAGGCAACCCAGGAGAGAGGCTATGAGACGCGTCCTAATGTACTACTACTTGATAAGTCCCCCCCCCCCTCCATTCCCCTCTTTCAAAGTCTAGGGGGATTTTCTGATGCATCCGATGTGTCAGAAATAATTAGGTTTTGTCAGATTTATCATCGTGGCACAAACCCCTCTCCCCGACTCGGGCCCCGGATCATGTTATGCCTTGTTTGTGTGTGACAGCATTATTATTCTTGTTAGTCACCCAACACTTTTTTTCCTCTCCTCTCCGCCCACACTTCTGTTGTTCTGACGGGAGAGGCGACCTGCCCTCTGCTTCCTGCCCGGGCGCTTATTGACAGTGGCTAAAGATATTCATCCATTTAGAGTTAAAAACATGTATCATGGTGTCCGAGCGAACTGCCAGGGCTGAAGTTGATTAATGGCAGAACCTAGCTGCCGGTTTTTCCTCTTGAGGAGCGACATGCACAGCCCCTGCATATTAACGAGTGGCTGCGCTTTCTATTAACTAGATAAAAAAGCCTCTCCTCTGCCTTTGCTCCAGGGGGCTTAGGGATGAGAAATTCTCCATTATTTATCATGTGGCCTGTTTTTTTTTTTTCTCCCCCTTTTCCTTTTTCATGTATTTCAACCTGGTGTCATCAGTAAACTTTTAAATGCCAAACATGTCTGAAACATCACAGCTTATCGGCCTTACACGGGCCATGTTTTTTCATGCAATTTTCATGCGCTTACTTACAGTAGACGTGAGGCATCATGTCAAATTAGCGTCTCGCAAACAACACGGTTGTTACTTCTTGCTAGATAATGCATGTAATGGCATTTCTTTTTTCGTGCAACTAAATATTTATCTGTTAGCGGAACGACACATTCCGCATTCCCCGTGCAGGGAATAACAAACAGCTTTTATCATATAAATGTTTGTATTTCTACCTTTTTGTCTCTGTCTTAACAATTTCATGTGTTTTGAAATGACTGTATTTTTTTATGCATAACAGATCTAAAGAAGCAGCTTTTGTTCTTGTCTGCAGGACAATCTCAAATTGTTTGCCAATATGGTTGTGTCGTAGGCCACCAATTCATGTGAAGGAGGAGCCGCTTAACATGGATGACGATGACTGTCCGATGTCACTGGTGACGACAGCCAATCACAGTCCAGAGCTGGATGATGACCGGGAGCTGGAGGAAGGGAACTTATCAGAGGACCTGGAGTGACTAGGATACAGTTTTTGGTCGACGTATCCCCCCACCCAGCCGCAAAGTTTCTCTCACGGAGACTCCTTGCAAGACTAGAAACCACTCCACAGTCCAAGCAACCACAGCTGACTCTCTCTCTTTCTCTCTCTCACCACTGGGACTATTTATTGAGCATGCATCCGGATGGAGATCGGTCCAAAGGAACTCTTTCTTGTAGCCCTTTGGGATCCCCAAACATGACAGGCATGAGATGTCTGATACGAAAAAATTAACTCTTTGAGACCTATTTCATTAGAGATGGCGTGGCCACATACAGTACAAGGATGATGGACTCATGGATGGGGAAAAAGCATGAAACAAATGAGCAAATCATGTTCCGTTGAAAGCTAGCGGCCTCATATACTGCCAAAAAGGAAGACGTTTTATGTTTGTGAATAATCCAACCCACAGTAGTTAATGTCTAGAGGCAATTGCTGGTTCAATTCAAGTTGTTGCTCTGTTTTCATTTGCACAGGAATAGTCTCAGAAATTTGTGTCACTGCCTGTATGTTGCTAAGAAAAACCAGTATATTATTTTCAGCTTCTTCTTCTTTTTTTTTTAACACCATCATTAATTTCAGTATATGATTTTAGACACCACCAACTGTAAATGCCATTTTCCCTGAATCACACCAGTAAACGGAGCTGCAGGTGCCGAGACTGTCGTCGCAGCTGTCCAACGAAAAAAAAGGGGGAAAAAAAAAGAAGAAAAAAAAAAAAGTTGGCTTCCAGTCTATTATCTGTTTGTGATTTAAAAGTTAAAAAAAAAAAAAAAAAAAAAAGAAGAAATAACTGGAAATTACATAGAGGGACAAAAAAATAATTGTTTGTGTAAAGCACCATTAAGAAAACAATCTGCATCATTTTTTCTTCTCGCTGTTCTCCTTACCTCCTTGTTCGAAAGCTTTGTCTACCTGCAAGCAGTCACAGGCAACAGCTAGAAACCAAAGCCAACACTAGCAAAGGCCAATAGCTTATAGACAGAAGCCACCAAACTCTTTTTTTTGGTCCGCCTTCTGTGACTTTAAACTAGTACAAAGAGAAGCTTTTGTTCTGCAAACTACCTTCAAATAACCTCTGGGATTATTTCATTTAGCCCTATACAAAGACGATGAGGAGACGGAGAGGGGAGGAAATAAACGTGTAATTTGATAACTCATCGAACGTCCACTTTGGAGATTTTCTGCCGGGTGTCCTGTAGGTAAAAAGGTTGATGTGATATTTGAGCCGCAGGCATTTTGTGCTGGTGATTTGACTGGTAGAGAGCAGCTAACTGTAAAAGTGGATCATGACCAAAACAAAACATTTGTGTATTCCATGGAAGTGCAGAATCATTGTGTCGCTGTTGTTTATTTCTCATTTTGTTTTCACTTTTTTTTTTTTTTTTAATGCATTACACCGATCCAGTCGTCGTCTTTTTTTTACTTGTTTTTACTTTTTATTTTTTTTCCTAACCTGGTGAATATGTAATGTTCTAAATGGCACTGTCAAAAATAATGTTCACGTCTTATTTCTGTGGCGGTTTTGTTCCCAAGCCGCGTCGAAACCGAAACTGAAAACATCGCTAACCAAACATGAAAAATATCTAGTGAAGCCAAATAAGTCATAATTTCAAGTTGATGTGAGATGATGTGGCTTGGTTACCATGTAAAGGCAAATACAAATAGCCATTTCAGAAGAGGATATCTAAGGTGAAAGGTAACCTTTTCTAGGTGATATTTGCTTTATCTTGTAATCAAATACTCGCGTGGTTCATAGCTTCTGAGCTATACAGATACGACCGGTGTTAGCGGAGGGGATAGCAGTCTGTACTACGCTGGTGTACTTTGTATAGGTAGCCTGCTTTTTATAACACACCCGGTATTTAAAGAGACCCATCATTTCCTCACAGCTAATGTCATCTAGAAAAGTGTTGTTGCTTTAATGGTCATTTCTGTTTTCAGTAAACCAAAGTTACACAAAATTCTGCCTCCTCTTGTAACGGGATAAGGAGAAAAAAAACAACACACACACACCCTGCCGGAGACTAGCATACATGCGTGCGAACACACACACAAACACAGACCCCTGCGCTTGTGGTCTGCCAACCCACCCGCTTGTTTCGGTTAAATTCCCAGCTGCAGAAAATGCACGCTGTCAAAGAACCGACGAATGGCTTTTGTATCGTGCTGCAACGAGCGACGCGTCTGCCCGCTTTCACCAAAATGGAAACACACTGTGCATATGTTTGTTTTCAAGTGTTGTGCCAAGCCAACAAATTGGCTGTCAGAGCTTAACACGCAGACACGTGCAGTACTGTACAAACACGCAGCATGTAAAGAACACAGACACATACACACATGCCAGTTCCACGTCAAGAGGGTACTGGGCCCCAGTAACAAAGCTTATCCCGCCAATACTCAGCTAGAGTCAGCAAAACGACTTGAAGACGACGTCCTTAATAATCTTATCACACCAAATAAAAAGGACGCTGCGTCTTTCAAAAAAGAAAAAAAAAAAAAAAAGGGTTCTCCCACTCACCCAAAAAGGCTTTCTAAAAGCTTCTACCTCTGCACAACAAAAATTCAGATCAATTATGACAGATTGCACGAGTTAATAGAATGCTACAAGAGCTGTTACACTTTACTACGCTTGTCTCATAGGACGTGGCTCAAACCAACGTTTACATTCCCTGCGTCAAGATATGGAAGATTTGCATTGTGATAGGTGGTCCTCAAACATTTGTAGAATGATAATGTATAGATTACCTGTAAGGGAATATTGTGTTATAAACATGCATGTCTAAAAAACATTTGGTGGACTGGAAACAAGAACTAATAAAAATGATATAATAATAATCATCGAGACGATGGCCTACATATGCGTACAATGCATTGGAGTGCGTTACCTCAGATATACTGTTTTGGGAGGGATAAAACCTGTCAGCCACAGAATGCATATTACCTGTAGATTTGCATGGGTTTTGTATAAATTAAGTAAAAAAATGTCTAAAATAGTTGCTTGCACATAATACCAGAAAGACCTCCAGAAGTGCGATCTGCTCCTCCACTAGATTTTAGGATTGTCTGGATTTTCTGGGTTAATTTTGTCTGTATTTTGATAACTGTGCATACTTATGTAAAAAAAATGTTGGTGGACCCATAAATTTACCAGACTTTTTTCTAAGAGGAAAAAAAAAAATCTGTGTTTCTTTTCTGACTTACCTGAATTTTTACTGTTTCACTCTCATTGCTCGCTAAGAATAGCAAACCTGCTTTTTCTGCATCTGCTTTGCGTAGCTGTAAGGCTTAACCTAATGTGTGTATTTATTGCTTGTACCTCTGTGCATACTTTATGAAGCATTATGTCTGGCAGTTGAGTCATGTATCCTTTCTACTGCTATCCTTCTCTAATAATTGGGAATATGATCCTCCTATGTATACAGTAAATTGGGACTGTAGCAAACATATGTTTATGTAATTGGTGAAAACTTTTTTTTTTCCTTTGATCGAGATTCAACTACTTTTTTGATACTTTTCATTACTGTGTACTGTGTCCATACGTTAAAAAGTTCTCCGACCTTAGAAGGTCAACGGTTGAGAATTGTAACAGACGTTATTATTTTCTGTATTCATGGCATTTCACTGCTGAATAAAATAAAGGACCAAAACTTGGAATTTAAAAAGCAACTGACTACCTCCAGCATCAGAGAGTATTTCTTTTTTTTTTTTTTTTTAAACCGCTGTTACACATTTTATCTTTTTATTCTACAAAGGCACAGCCATGAAAATCTAGCTGGCATTACACTTTAACGTTTCAGGAGCCGCTATTTCAGAGATGTGAAGGAAGGGGTTGGAAAAAAAAAAAACAATTAAAGTTTAATGTCTGTGTTACAAGGCTTTGTTCCAGCTTCCAGCACCTAGAGTCTTGTTTAGAGGAGCGGGACAAGGCACTGTATTGCCCACCCCTCTGGACCTGTAATGGGTTTAGCCTTTGTATGATTCAAGCCCACTGCTTTCATGTACCACAAGCATGTCCCAGTATACACGGAAGTACTGCTGTGAACCTTTGAAAGGCTTTTGCAAGAAGTTACTTACCCTGCAAGGAATCATTTCAGAGCTACATAGTGCAAAAGGGATTTTGGTACAAACCACATTATTAAATCTGTTGTCATGCTCATGTAAAGAAAAGAACAAAACTGGCCTATTACCATCAGGGTCATTAAGGGCAAACAAACGTGAGTTTCAACTCCTATTTTCCATCCATCTTCAAGACGTGAGTTAGACACTTCAAAAGAAAAAAAACATGCCTTGTAGCCTTTCGATTGATGGATGTTGACTGGTAAAACGCTATGACAGGCAACGTGGCTAAATCAACTCCAGCAGGCCTACCACACCTTGTCGGTCACGGAGCAGCCGCACACTGAAAAACCCTCATTTAGATTCAAACAGAATCTACCATGACCAATAGGTTGCCCATTAGCTCGTCTGTATGCCGAGAGCCTTCTACACGTTCCAAAGGGTGCTCAGGGACACCGTGGGACCTTTTGAATGATGTCCGCTGGTCATTTAATCGTAACGCTGATGCGTGTTCTTTTTTTCCTTAGCATATGATGTCCCTCGAGAGGTCTGAAAACAACAGCATTTTTCATAAAGGCACTCACTCCCCCCCCCTCCAATGACAGTCCCAGGCATCAGCCATGGCAGGCTCCTGTTATCTCCTCAGCAATGGCGTTCCAGAGCATTAGCTAGCTCGCAAGGCACACATCTTCCGTGCTATTTATGCACTTGGAAGTGTTTGTGAATTCAAGTGAGGGATTGCATACGGAGTGCAACAAGGGCCGCTGTGTACTACACAACATCAGAGGGAGCGCCGGCATTAAAGTGTGAGAGCGCCTGCTATAGACCCTTCTTTCAAAGGCCATGAAATAATAATGGGTTGTGGTTAGAGAGGTATCTGTGAGTCACACTGGCTGCTTTTCATAAAGTGGAGTTATTTACAGTGCGATGAATAAAAGAAAGGGTAGTTGGTGATGCAAGCCTTTTCCACATGAATGATGGGGGGGAAAGAGGACCCCTCTAATATACTGTGGCAGGGAGGTATACTACATGAGAAAGGAGGGAAGAGAACGTGCCGAAATACGAGTTGATTTGGAGAAGTCACTTTTTTCTACATAGTTTTTGGGAGCTTTAAAAGTGCTCTATGTAAGTACCTTAGTTTAAAACATTAAAAAATAATTGTCAATTTTCAACTAGCTGTACAATGTCGGTTGTGCAGTTGCGATTGAGATGGCGTTTTAAAACAGAAGGTGACAGCCTTACCGATACGTGACGTTTTAGCCGGAGGGTTCGGAAGAAGAAGAAGGCCTGGGTTCCCTTCGTCCGACTGAAAATCAGCAACGCCAGTTTCTTTCAGGTACAAGCGACCTGGGGGGTTGGCCTTTGAAGGCAACAGACTCAGTAGGTTTTCTACCCTTTGAGTGAAGGTGTACACCACAGACTCGCTTCTCTGGTCATTTAGCAAGTTAGCTAAAGTTGAAGTTAGCTTTCAAACCAGCTAGCGCCAATCGGTGCAGTGTCCCATTACCGGTTTGTACTTCAAGTGAGTCACTGTAGCTACCAGTTGGCCCTGGATCCAACATGAGAAGAAGTGGTGCTGCCCAGATGTTATTTAATGCACCACCACAAACAAAAGAGGCACACTGACCTTGTTTAGGCAACTAAAAGGGATCTTTAGTTCAGCTAAGAAACATCAAAAACTGTACAGGAAAAGATTTAAAGATAAGATTATGAGATAGCAGCATTATCTTAAGTGTTGACAAAACAATGGTGAATGAATGAAATTGACATTTGGCCAATTCTTACAGATAGTGCCTTTAAAGCACTAGCTAGATTTACAGCACTTTAGCCTAGCTTATAGATAGCTAGCTTGGCTGAAAACAAGGGGAGTCTGACAACCAGCCAAAAGTAAATAGCTCACTTAAACTCCCTTAAAACACAAAGTGTTGCTTTGTTTTTGGATGTATTAAACTAATTAGATGGAACACGTTAAAGAATGAAAAAGGGTGGCAGGAGGATTACTCCCCTTTTCACAGAGCCTTGCTCCGTCTCCCTTCATCAAGGCTTTATGCTAAGCTAAACTAAGCTAAGCTAACCAGCTGCTGCAGCTTAAAAGTTAACGTACAGACACGTGTGATGTCAATCTGCCCGGGTCACTTTCAGCGAGACAAAGAAGAGAAACGCAAATCTGGCACTATTCCTTGAACGTCTTTGACGTGGAGTAAATCTCAGTTTAATAGTACGAGGCCAACTGATTTACACCCTACCTCTCTCAATTAGACACTGCATCCTCATATCATCCGTTTCATCTCCAACACTGGCCAATTAGGTCAATTTATGAACCGTTCCCTTGCAGGATTGGGTTGTAAATACCTCTAGTCTCACATACTCTCAGTTTATTGATTAAGAGTGCAGACTTTCTCTCTGTCTCTTACTCCATCCCATTCTGACCTGATGATGCGTGTCGGCTCCTTAGACCCTCGCCCCCGGGCTGCAAAATTGCCTGCTAAATAGTCCAAGGCAATGGCAACGCTAATTGAGATCATCATTATTATAATTGCGAGCCCTGAAAAGCGCGTCTTAAATAATTTGCATTGCTCTCAAGTTGATTTTGGATGCAGTGCAAAAATAATTGCATAGCTCGGAGGCATGACGCTCGATTTGGTGGCGGGCGAGGAGACTCGTGTGCCCCTTCTTTCCCCACCCATCTCTAGTAACTGCTCCGTCAGAGCCAGTTTGGTGTCTCATTTCAGACGCCCTCACAGGGGGTCTCATGGTTGTCGCTCAGCAGTGATGGAGGTTTTGTCAAAGGTTTTTTGTTTCCTTGTTGACAACACTTTCCATTAATGGTCGGCCTGTGTGTGATACACACCTGAATCCGAACTCACCTGCCCCGTCGCCACACGTCTGATTTTCCACTCGGGCTAAAGGAGCTGCTGAGACAGGCAAAAAAAAAAAGAACCCGTGTGACCTGGATACATAAAACTTCACTCATCATTACATCAGAGTGCCTTGACGTAAAGGTACTTTTCACTTTGTGCGGATGTGGTGTGCAGGCACCGGTGTAATGTATGCAAGAGAAGTGCCTATTTCTCTGACTGAAACACGGGATTAACCCAACAAAATGGTGAGAAACTGCTGATATTCATGAATTCTTGCCGGTGGCATTATCTACCACACACACACACACACTCATCCTCCTCTGACCCACTTAAACAACCTGACCAACTGCTAAGACGCCTGTAGACACACACGTA
>CAAKHC010009488.1:26116-41289 GCA_901007825.1 Macroramphosus scolopax | reverse complement strand
GGGGGGGGGGGAAGCCAAGAATATACAAAATAAAAGCAGAGCATGACAGCAAGAAAATAAGGTATGCTCAGGTATTGTTTGGAGTCGATCCGGCTGCGGGTGCAGCGGATTCAGAAGTTTGTTACAAAGAGCAAAGCAGCTCTGCTCCTGAGGGAAGAGCGGCACATCAGCCTGCACTGAATTCTAATATCAGACACTTAAAGTATGTAAATACCTGTGCACGCTGGGTAAAGCTGCAGGTGGTCACTAATGGCAGCTATGAACCGTTTCATTGACTTTGATCTTTGACAGATTCCAGTTTAACATCTAATTTCCAAATATATATAATAGATGCAGATAGATTTAGTTTTTGTTGCTATTGTCCTCCTTTTTCTGAGCATGAGAGCTGATTTGGAGCCAATTGGGACCCAATCTACTGACTACAAAATCAATTTACCTTGAGACGGCCTCACTTTCTTCAAACAGGAGCGTGATGCCGCACTGAATGCTAGATTTTGATGATGCGAGCTCCATGTTGTGGATGCGAGCGTTGGCGGGGAGCCTTGTGTTGCCGTGTAGTTGTTCCAAGTCAGACGAGACCTTACTATGCAACACACACACACACACATAGAAACGCACCACCATCATCACGGCTCTTGCCCAGCCTTCCATCTGGGGATTAGACAAGCTTTGTTAACATGTTGTCAAGCAAACTTCAAAACAACCCCCATCTTAATCCTCTGCTCTTCTTCAACCTCCTCCTCACACACACACACACACCGACACAGGCACGCACACACGCAAATGCTTCACACTGTTTAGCTGTCAGAAGAATAGAGATCTATGGGAAAGACACCAGTAAACAGGGTGGAAAATCGTGGTCGCTAACATGCACTGGCTGTGATTCTTCATCATCAGTGCGATATGTGCAAACTCTTCATCATGTGAGTGAGAGTGTCAAAGCAGTCAGCTGTAAGATAAGAAAAGATATGATGGGTGCAGTGCAGACAGGAGTTCAATGGTGCAAAAACCACGTAGGTTTACCTACCCCCGCTTCTCTGCAGAGCAGAGGGGGAGAAAGTGATGCGGTCAGGTGAGTCATCCCTCCCAATATTCTCATCAAGTGGGCGAGAAAAGGCTTCAATGCTTGACCCCTACAGTGAAGCTTAGCCCCTTAGAAACGAGGGTCACTGTAAATGAGCACAGATTTGTTCTGAGTGATCCCCTTTCACACCTTCGCTGTGACCGAATCTCAACCTGATGGAACACCTGAGGGAGATTTCGGACCGACCTCTTCGTCGACGCTCTCTCAGTTTTAGCGCAGGCATCGAGATCTGGACGTAATAATTAAAAGAATGGCTATCAAGGTCTTTTGTGTGTGTAAGTAAAGCAGTTTTGGTGTCTTGATGGTGTGTTTTTGCTTTAATTCGCCCCCTTCTGCACATTTAGAAGTGTGTTTCTGTGTGCACTCCTTCATTTGCTAATTAAAGCAGAGTGTGTCGCGGGGGGGTCAGAAGACCTGTGTGACGCGTCCCTGACATGATTGATTGTGACTGTCAGGGCTCTCAGCTGGGCGGCTCTCAGCATCGGCCCCCGAATAAAGGATTACACAGGCCCTTGGTAACCTTGGCTGGCTTTGTGTGCCTGGGTCCCGCATCAAAGACCCGGCAGGAGACATTAGCATTTTTAATCAGGCAGCCGGACCCCGTGCTGGCACAGGATGCCTGATCACTTTCATCAGAACGACACAGAGAGGGAAGACGGGAGGGCGGCGCGGACACATGCGAGAACACAAACGGAAGCGTACACACAGATACGTGCGAGAACCTGCGTTCACACGAATATACGTACATGCACTCTCCCGTCATGTGAGTCACGACCGGTATCTCTCTTTAACATCTGACACACACAATCTCTTCTCCCGTTCTGAAAAGATAAAGACGTAAAGCTTCATCTCTCTCTCTCTCTCTCTCTCTCTCTCACCTCGTCTTCCAGCCGCAACCATGCTGTTAAAGCTTCTACTCGCAGAAGAAAAAAGGCAGAAGGAGGCCCCTTCTTTTAAGAAAGTGCTCCATGTTTAATTAAATGAAGACCTTTGAGTGGCCTTCAGATAACCAATAATAAAAAGACGGAGTGGGAGATATTCCTTCTTTTAACCCACTTTTTTTTAAGTGGTGGAGCCATCTGAAAAAAAAAAAAAAAAAATCCACATCTCCATTCTTTGTGAGCAACAAGCATGAAACAGCCTGGAGTTTAAGACAAGCCCGGCATTAAAGAACTCTGCAGCAGTGAAGAAAAACACTAAGAGAGGGAAAGCTGCCATATCGCCTCAAGTAGAGGACGTACGTACAAAAAATCATGAAACTTGGTGTCTAACTATATTTGTTAAATTGCTTATGACACCAGCACCAGAATCTCTAGGAAGTCATGAATACATGCATGTCTCCTACCTTCTGTCTGGATGAATATTGAGAAAGCAACAACGAGGGCAAACATATGCCATTTGTGCCATGTGACGAGCACATTAAATCTTCATCACAGGAAAAAGCCTCTTTATTGGCAGCTGTAGTTTGAGCACAATGCCAACAAGAGCCACAGGACAAAACAATGGAGGGGATTTAAGAGAAGAAGAAAGAAAGAACACCATCAACAAAAGCCGCAACTCTGATCACGCCAGCAGCAACAAAACATGAAGCAGAATATGAATAGTAGCTTCAAATCCAGTCAGGAATCATCGTCAGTCTCTCCGTGTTTGATGTTTCCTTTCTGCTCTCTGTGGTCATCACAGCAACCTCGCAAGCAAAAAAGGAAGGAACGGAATCAACTCAAACTGCAGAAACAGTTGCTCTAATGTCTGAGATGCAAATTCACCACAACAGCGAGGATAGCGGCTACATTTCTGCCCATGAATAGCCTGGCAAGAGACATCCAAGACTAAGTATCCCTCAGAAGTCTATTATCTCTTCCTGGCAACTTGCATCTGAACAAAACACACAAACCCCAAACACACCGAGCTTTAAAGTAATCCGTGTATCTCGCACTTCTTAATAAGTAAACCTTATCAACAGCGCAGGCTGCTAAAACAAAAAAAAAAAAAAGAAGTCTCCTTTTTGTGTGTCCGCATACGCACAATCGCACACTAACACACACACACACGCGCGCACACTTCTCCCTCCATTTTTCCTTTAAGGTTGACGTTTAGATATGGACATCGTTTGATGTGAGGCATGAAAGCAGGGATCAGGGTGTGACAGGAGCGTCTCCCGATGGTTCCCTCGCTCCCCCGCTGTCAGCCGAGCGGACACACAGTGAGGAGCCAGGAGGTGACCACTGGAAACTTTCTATTTGATCAACTGATAGGAACATACAGGCCCCGTCTCCAGCACAGTTCAAAACAGGAATCAAGGATACGGACGTGGCAGGATGCATATTCAGAGAAAGGTTCCCTGATGGGCTCAACTCTGTACACGGAACATAAATGTGCAAAAGGACATGAAGGCGTGTGTGTATGTTGTGGTCTTCTCACAACATCTGCACTGGTCTGCAATCTCTCCTGAGAGCAGATATAAGAACAAACACGTGCAGGAGAGGAGAAGCGGCTCTCAGCAGTATCCTGCCTGTTGGAGTTTAAAGAGCAGGAAAGAGCCTGCTCCGCCTTTCTTGCCTGCTATCTCCACCTGATAAGGCGAGATGCAGCAAAAGGGTAAATGTACTGAACTTACAGAGCACTTTTTTTAGCCTACTGGCCACTCAACGCACTTTTCACAATCACAAACACATTCAGGGAGCTGGAATCAACAAAAGAAAAGCCACATATTAATCAATGTGGTTCAAGGAAGCCCGAAGCGTGTACTGCAACTCCGCATGACTCCCCATCCTCAAATGAGCCACCAGTTATTAGTCCAGGGCTGAGCGTGTATTAACAATCGACTCAGACGTTTGGACACAGTAATTGGTATATCGTAAATACTTAGAAATTATTTTGTGAAATTATGAGATTTATTTATTGTAAGGTACAATTTGTAGCCTAAAATTGTAGCTAAATATTTAGCACTCCAAACCAATAGGGGGCAACGTATCACCAAAAAGTTAGGGTGTCAACCCCTACCGTAAGAAACGGGGACATGCTAACTTCCCTAGCATTGGGCGATGGGTGAAACTCTCAATTTAACAGTCGATTATCTTTTCTACCTTGGTCTATTTTGTACACTCAACATACACCTGATTAAAGGATGCTGGTGCATTTGATTCTGTTGATACAGTATGTCAGACAGGAGACTACTGCACTACTTGTAACAGTATTTGATCATGACTGCATGAACAGGCGTTCAGGGCGGAGCGAGATAGAAAGAGCCATCATTCCCCCTATTAATTACAAAAAGTAGATCCACTGTCTCTCACCAAAGGGAAGAAGTTAAGCTGAGCGACATTGTGTTCATCGTCTGATTTGCCACATCAAAGGTAAATCCCGGCTTTTCTAAACGGGGCTGCGTTCCTTCGCACGCTGCTATGCTGTAAATGCGGCGGGTATGATGGTTTGCAACAGCAGCGGTGGTGGTGGGGCAGGCAGCACAAGGTGCACTAGCACTTTAGCTAGTTCAGCTAAAGTGGTGAAATGACTGCAGAGTCTACAGCTGCAGTTCAAAGCCTATCAGCGTTTGAATCTTAACAAGAAGGAAAAAAGGGCCCTGTGCACAGGGAGAGAGGGCACAGCCTGGCTTAGATCTTCAACCTCTGTGAACACACACACACACACACACACACACACACACACACACACACACACACACACACACACACACACACACACACACACACACACACACACACACAACATGAGTCCTGTGTCCCTCGCCGGCCAGCTGTGGGAGGTCACACAGACATGACAGTTGTGCTATCAGGCCAGCATTAAGGCCTGCCGCTTTAAACACAGCCTTTTGAAGTCACA
Organism: Macroramphosus scolopax; assembly: GCA_901007825.1. Classification (NCBI taxonomy): domain Eukaryota; kingdom Metazoa; phylum Chordata; class Actinopteri; order Syngnathiformes; family Centriscidae; genus Macroramphosus; species Macroramphosus scolopax. The sequence goes on along the minus strand of CAAKHC010009488.1, from coordinate 36,362 downwards.
CCAAAGTCAGACCCTAGGATCTCTCATCTCCCATCTCCCTTTTAACACTGCAGTGCCGACATTTCATTCTGCCCCCCTTTTCATGCTCCCGGCTTTGAATTCTGCCTTTTAAAAGACTAATTTTAACTTCTTCAAGGCTAGAAAAACAGGCAAAAGGCGTGTCATTAAGATTCTTCCGCCTGACGTGTTTCTTTCTCAGCAATGTAACGAGCGTTCAAACGGCAGCTGAGGTCCACTAAAGTAACGTCACGTCTCTTGATGTTTGATGCCAGCAGACTGATAAGCTTTGTGCTTTTGACCAGTTTAGCACATTTTAAGGGGTCATGACTGCACTTATGCACAGTTACTGTTAAATTAGCATCTTACCAAATGACCACAGCATCATGGACTTTACAAAACATCTTTTACAATGTGCAAAAATTATTTATGATGTCACAAAACCTTGAATCTTGAAATCTTGTGTGTTTTCTGTGCCAGTGTCAATACTGTAATAGACTGCTGTAAAAATGACCCCACTATTATAGTGCCTGCTCACACATGGTGGTGGTGTGTTGTTTTAAGCACGACGTCAGTGTCCAGACTGCCCTGTTCTGCCTTACTGCTGTCCCTTTAACACAGACTTTGACTAATGTCGCTTCCAGCTTAAAAGCGAAACAATTTCATCCACCCCATTGTGTCTCCAGGACGAGGCCTAACATGGGCAAAATATTCACGTCTTGCACAGACCATGTGAAATGGGCAAAATACACACTTTTGTACCCTCTCCCGCGGAGGCAGGAGCAGTTGTGTCTCACAAAGACTCGAAGGCCTGTAACGATGGAGTTAATGGATGTCAAAAACTTGCTTTGTGTGTCCGTATCAGCCGCCAAAGGACGTGACAAAGCTCCTCCGAAACTCCTTCACGAGCTTGAATGAGAACTGGCTCTAATGCCTTACTACATCTCGCTTTGTTGCTGTAACATAAATGTATTTTTCCAAGTGAGGAAACTTTCCAGCAATGGAGGATAGAATAAACATCTATAATATATTTATAGGACTCATTTCAACTCAATCCCCTGGTAGAATAACATCCTTGTTTAATTCAGAAGCCCACTTTGTTGGAAGGCGCCACGGTTCATCCAAACTGAAAATAAGTGATGACAGGCTGAGTCGGAGGTGCTGAAACGTGGTCAGCGCAGGCCATGGTGAGAACCGTCGTCCGTTTGCTTTCGGGTTGGAACAGCTAACTTGTTTTGGTGTGTGTATACCTCCCTCCCCCTTCTTTCCAGCCCTCCACTGTAGCTGACCCAGGCTAATTTTTCTGTTTACTCCACTCAGTGTTTCGCAGTTGAACAGATCAAACATGCCGCTAAGCTGTGGGTTTGTTTACTCCGGCTCTGACCCACGCCCAGTCGGGGACGAGCAGCACTGCAGCTCTTTTTCTCCACATTAGGCTTTTTTTTTTTTTGCTTTTCATCTGGATCACAGCCGTCTCCTCCTTCCCCTCCCTCATTTCTACTTTTGATGACTCCTCTTGCCCTCTTTGCCCCCTGAAAAGTTTTGCTCAGACATCCAAGGTTCTTGTGTCCTTTTTCTGCACACGACTAAATTGATTCAATCGCTTCTTTCTGCTTCTCCTCTCCTGCACCTGTGGAGTTTCAGTCCGCAGTCACACTCCTCGTAACTACTTTCATTGCGATTCTGGAGCTTTTCTAGTTTTTTTTTATCTCACAGCCTGGACTTAATTTTCCTCGGCCTTCTCACACGTTCCTCCGCTATCCTGTCTAATTCTCTGCTTTGAAACAATTCTCTCAGCCAGTCTCACACCAGTATGCGCACTCCCCTGCAAGCAAATGCCCTCACATGCTCACACATATGCTGATGCAGGCGGTGTGTGATGTGAAGCCAGTTCCTTTCCCAGGCTGACAAGCACACTGTTCACCTCCCTCTCTTCCTTTCTCCTTCCTCCCCGTTTTTTTTCCCGTCAAACAGGGTAAAGATGACAACATTCGGGGTTATTCCAGGAGGACGTAGAACTCTAACTGAGCCCAATAACCTGCAGGGATGATCATGTAAGGCCATGTAATTATTTTGACCACAGGCTGTCTGTCATCTGCAGCCAGCAGTCGCAGTCTTTTCCCCAACCAGAAGTTTGTTCTCACGTTTCCTACAGAGATGTAGAGTTTGAAAACTGTGTACGCCTCTCCTGTCTTGAGCAATGTTTCTTATCAAGACTACAGATGCCGAAATGTTCCAGCCAGACGCACCATGGTAACCGAGGAGGAGATTTACTTTGATATTTCAGCCCAATCATTTGTTTCATCCTCTCTGTATTCATCACTTAACAAAATAAAGAGGAAATGTCAAATATATATACTTTTATCACTGTTGTATATACATATAAGATGAGTCAGGAGTATATAAGTCGCTGTTTTTTTTTGTCATGTGATCAAAGGAGTTTTAGGCGTCCATGCTAGTAAAGTATATCAGAGTTTTTGACCACAGTATTTCTCAGTTGATGTTCGGAGATATAATAACAGGCAGCTAAAAGCTCTATATTAATTTACCTTGGGTTTAATGAAAACTTTTAACAGGAAATTGCAGTAAATATTGATAAAGAAATGTTCTCCAATATGTCTGTGCTAGCTTGTAACTAGCTTGTAGCATGTAGCTAGCATTTAGCGAGCAAGTAACTAGCATTTAGCTAGCATGTAGCTTCAGTCAAATGTTCACAATTTCCTCAGCTATGCTACAACAGCAAGTTAAAATTTAGTATAGATTATTGGTAATGCAAAAAAGTAAGAACACTAACTTCTGACTATTAGAAATTATGAGTAATGTAGAGTAAATTTAACTTTTGTTTTGAATCTGTTATCTTTTTGTGCCAAAGATGTCAACATATCATTGCCCTCACGTTGGGCCTTTGGTGGTTGCACACGTAAAAAAGCTCTTTTGTCCTGAAGGCATTGGCGTTATGTGGGTGTTGCTTACGTGGGTGTTGTGTCTCACAGACTGAAAGCAGGTTGCGGTGTGGCGGCTTCGCAGTCGACATACTGTAGTGAATTCACAGAGCCCGGAGGCATCATGTTAATATCCTCCCACTGCAGTTACAACCAATGGAAGGTCTGCAGAGAAATATGATCTAGGACATCTAAGATATAGCACATGACAAAAGGAAATATGGTGTTCGCCTTATGAGAACGTGTCCTTGTTTACTTGAGTGAAGGACAAAACTCACCTTTGGACGGCCTGATGTGAAAATAAAGAGGATTGTGTAGCAGAGCTGTTGTGATCCTGCTGTGTTTATTTGTTTCTGGTCCACATTGAGGGGGCATGAGAGCATCCATATTGTTTAATAATCAGCGGGATGTTTAGGTTTGTAGATGCAGGTCGGTGCTAAGAGAAGCCAGACCCACAAACTCTGCATGTAGCGCCCCAAACCAGAACCACATGTCCAAGTCCTGGTTCCTTCATTCTCTCTCTCTCTCTCTCTCTCTCTCTCTCCGCCCCGTCCTCATGCTACAGACTCTCAGCAACCCCTCACCCTGGGAAAAAACGTGGAAGCTTCAAGATCCAAAAACACATGTGGTTAGCCATAAAACTTCACATGCACTCTGTGGACTCCAGCCCCCCCTCCAACCCCACACTCCCATCCCCGCTCTGCCAACCGACACACACATCGACCTACAAGGAGGAAGAAAAGACGTGCACGAGAAGAGAAACAATAGGACGAGAGGAAGCAACATCAGGCAACAATCTGAGCCGTCTGTGGCGGCGAGCAAAAACAAAGGAGTTTGGGGGGGTTGGTGGTGGGACAGTGGCGACAGTCAGAAAGAAGGTGACTGCAGGCTACCATTCCAGCACGGGCCCAGAACAATGCCTATCCTGTGGCTTGGTGGGGCTGCGTTGTGCGCAAGGTGAAACGTAAGACAAACGTAAACACCAAAGGAGGACAATGGTGCTCACTCTCTTTACAAAGGATGCTTTTCCTTCAGCTGCAGGGAGGATGCACACAAAATCCCCCGGTGCAGCCAGGCCAGATATCATACCTCACGTCCTCAGCGCCCTTTAAGCAGCGGAGCATCCGATACTGTTTGGCTACACTGGTGGCAGATTGTGTTTCTGGCCCTCAACCTCAAACTCCTGTCTTCTTCATTTCCCAAAGCATTTGTGAGATACATAATCTCTTCAGATTCTTGCCATGTGATTAGGGAGGGAAATATAATGCCTTTTTTTTTCCCTGTCAGTACTGTTGGAAAAAAAATACTTTGGAAGATTTGTTTCAGCCTCTGAATGTTTTGATCACATGTGTTAGTCATTGAGTTACAGGTCGCTCGTGGCTCAATAACAGGGGCGATCCAATACATTGTTCCCACTTCACTTCTCTGATGGTATTCTTTATGATCGTCCTCTTCTTTGATCGAAGTGATGCCTTCATGCTGCTCTTTCAGTAAAAGCCCTGTTAATTAATGATGGACAGGTTGTTCGTCTTCCTGGACAAGCAGAAGTCGTCTAAACACGTTAGGAAATTGGGCGCTGGTTGAGATTTAAGGTGAGGGAATCAAGCGGAGAATCAGACGGTATAAAGTCACATGATTCGTCACATGGTAAAGGGCCTCAGCTACCGCAGTGGCGCCTGGCCATATTCCAAGTGAGGCCCCCTGGTTGACCACAGTCCCATGGCTGTCTGGGACGATGCCTGCGTGGAACAACTTGCATGGCTGATCCGGGTTTCTAAATGAAGGGGTTCAGGACCCAAAATTGGGGGTCTCACTCTCGCATATCCGTCTATGGTGGAATGATTGGAGTGTATTTAAATTGGGTTGAGGTTCGGGGAGACAGACAGTGAGCCGTTTTTCCCATGGCCTGTATGCTCAGTTGCTCATGCATAGTTTAGACGCTACAGTGCTATAAATCATAATGCTTCAGTCCTGTCGGTGCAACAACTGCACACGGACATCAAAGCCTGGCCTCCACCAATCGAAGGACACGTGTGTGATGCTGATTCCACTTCCTGTTTGGGGTCCTGCTGTGCCGTTTTTCACAGTAAGAGTCTTTGATGTCACCTTGCGTGGGTGGAACAGGTAGCAGACGATGGGGAAACAATAGCGGGCAGAGATGCGAACATGAAGTGGCTGAGGTGGCAGGATGCCACCAAGTCGACTACTTTATCACAGAATTCTTAAAGTGGGAAACATTATAGTCAGAATAGATTAGAGAAGGACCAGGCTGCAAGAATGGGTAGAAGACCTCCTGAAATCTTACTACAGGGTTTAAGTCATACACACTGATTTGTCAATCTCTTCAACAACCTTCAAATGCCCTCAAATCTTAATACCGGCCTGCTTTTAGGAAGCACCTGCATGCCTGAATAGCAGTGGACTGTCTAGCTAACCCAGTGCACTCCTCAAAAAGATGACCCTATCTAAAATAGCCCTCTCCACAAAGATTGGTTCACAAGGCCTCCTGACAGTGGAGCGCTGCTGAGTGAGTCTTCTGAAGAGTCCAAAGGATGGCCTTCAAGTGTATGCACTGACCTTTGCTGATGAAAGAGCTGAAAATGGTATTTTAACAATATCGTGATGCCCTTTCAATATGAAAGGCGGCATAAGCAACACTCTTAGCCAACGCGACTTGAAAGCAGAGGGCGGCAGCGGAGCGAGGTGTGCAGAGTCGTGGGGAGACATCAGTGTGCGGCTGTGTGAAGCTATAAGGCATTACATATTTAAATGAAAATTACGTAAGGTGGCTTTGTGCACACTGCGATTGTAGATTTCTTTCATTCTCTTAAACAACTGTGGGTCTCAGCTGCACTGGGGAAAAGCGCGACAAGGAGCTGACATTTTCAGAACTGCTGCATTACACTGTGAGCTGTGTTTGGGCTTCTTATTGAAAGGTAATATTCTAGTTTTCAGTTGTCTATAAGTCCTATTTGTTCTGTTGAGACAGAGCCTGATATAGATTAGTCCTCCGTACCAGCCGCAGTGGGTGACATCAACTTAAGCTCTGTTTTTTATGTACAGAGGGGGACAAACTGAAGGAAAAACCTGAGTCAATACCGTATGGTGTGATGAAGATGATGTGAATCATGGGCCTTTCACAGTGACCCGAATATCAATCTAAAATTGAAGACGTATGGGAGATCATACCACCATCAGAACAGAGGAGTGGAAGAACGCTCTTCATCCATTCTGCAGACTTCCAGAGACTTGTGGAATTTATGCCGAGGAGCATTAAATTTGTTCCGACAGCTCATAGCTACCAAACATACTGAGACGCTTTATGTTGGCTGTGTCTTTCATTTAATCCGTCTATATATCACACACATATTGATCGAACGGCTGAACATACATCTTAGGTAGGTATGTTTGGATTTGGGGTTGCGAGCCACAGAATGGGAAGTTGGAATGTATGAGACTTTTTATTGGACCTCCCTCCCAGAACATCAACAACATGACTCCGTGTTGAGGCAGCTCGCTGAGTCTTGTCACATAAAGTATCTTTAAAATCACACGGAATCAAAACACTGTTGCTTTCTTGTTCTTTCATCTCGTACGTGAGGTTGTGCTGTTATCCTTTGGATGGACGTTGGCAGTTCTATTGTTGCATCAGCCAACAGGAGAGGTATCACATCTGCTCAGTCGGACCTTAATTGGGTCGGAGAAAAGGAAAAATCACATTGCACTCAGAGTTCATAAAGTGCCACAGGAGGCCGAACCATTTAACATGTAAATAGCTGGGCAAAATGTACTTATGGCACATATTTGCCGAAAGTGTAATTATCACACACCCATACACACACACTCTCTTCTGCACTAATGCATGCAGAGGCTCTGGTGGCCAAATTAATGCTGCATGTTTTAATTTCCAACAGGGAGTAAATTAAGAGCTTATAATGGATGCAAATCTGGTGGAGATTTCTCACTGGATCCAACGAGTTGCACTCTCCACAGCAGGGTGTATGTGGTGAAATTCCTACACACACACACACACACACACACACACACACACACCAATAACATCCCAATTAGAGCTCGGAAAATCCATACAACTCCCCATCCCAACACAGACACACAAAACCATAGGAAGCCATTTGCTAATTTGAAAAATAGAACATTTTAATAAAGGCTACATCTCTTTATAATTACAATAATTAAAGTACCGAGGCATCTTCTCAACTGAGCTCTATAGAACGCATAATTTACAGTTTACAAGTGAAGCCAAGGAAGCCATGAAAAATATTATAAAAACAAACAGGATGAAACGGATAGCAAAAATGCATAAAAATATCTTTTGAACATAAGGCCCCTTGTAAAATCAAGGGAGTAATAGGACCCTTAAAACGGGGTAAAACACGGCGAGAATCCGTGTAGGCACAGCTACTGTACTCAATTAAAACACTATGGACATAGTGTATCACCATCATCATCATCATCATCATCATAATCACCTGCAGCTCTTAGTGCAGGTTTCAAATACACACAGTCCCCCAACTTGAAAGCAACGCAGTCACACATACACACAGGTAAGCACGTTAGGGGAGCACATTATAGAGCTTTTGTTGGTTAACATTAATATTGATGTAAACACATTTTGGGGAGTTGAGGACCTGTTTGGGGGCAGTTTCCTCTTAGTAAATACGTAGGCTATTTGTGCAATACCTGCGCCACTGAAACAAAGGCACTAAAACGAGACAGTTCAAGGCTAGCTGGGCAGAGTCCCAGAGAAGGGAATTAAACATTAATAGCATTTTCGTTCCTTTCTCATAGTACACTCGGGGCCCTTCAGAGCAGATGGGGACTCGGCCACAAATAGCACTGCAGTAGTAAATATATTATTGAACTTTTAAGTGATAGAGAGCCATTCTCAAAGCTTCAGCAGTAGGCTCTCCAGCCAAGAGATCAGAGATGTCCCGCTAAATCCCCAGGAACAGGAGAGGAGTTTTTGAAGAGGTATTTCTGAAGTTTACAGTTCAATAGGAGGGCCTGAAAATGAATAAAAACCATTTCCTTTGCTTGAGAACTGATGCTCAGAAGCAACAATCACAGATTTGAAATGATTTGAGTTGTTTGTGTTGTCACCAAGCAGCTTGTCCACAGAAGAGTAATGGAGTCGGGGCAGGGATATTTCCAATAAATAGCAATAAAATCTTTTACACTACAATACGTGTATCACAATACAATGCAATGTACATGTATATCTTGCGTATACATATTAGGAGAGTGCTAGCGAGAGCCCGTGGGCGGATGCTGGCACAGGCAGGGTCAGTCTGATATTTAAACCCCGCTTCTTTGACAAGTGGTCATTCACCCAGAGTCCCTGGAGTTTTCTCCTCTGGAGACGTGGAGATGTTTCAGTCTTTCTTCACTTCAAGACGGTCTGTGTTACGTGATAGTCCAGTATTAGCAATAGCTGGTCCTCCTTCCTTTTTTCTCCTCCATCTTTCATTCAGTCCATCCTGTCCAAACCTCAACATTCAGAACATCTACAGTCCTACACTCTTGGCGTTAAGATGCAGCGGTGATGCTCTGTGTGTACGAGCATACGAGAGATAACATCCACCGAAGCGTCCGTGGGGGGTTGTAATCCACAACGCGGACAGGTCTCACTCCATCCTCTCCACCTTGCCCAGGATCTTGCCCTCGTAGGTGGGCAGCAACGAGCAGTCGTCCGACACCTCCTCGAACACGGCGCCGCACTCAAACTCGTCACTGGCCGTCTTGAAATAGTACCTTCAACAGAGAGACAAGAGAGAGTTAGTCCAGATGTCTTTATCGTGTACTAATCAGCTAAGTTAAGCAAGTCAAAACTTTAAAGTTTAAAAACTCCCTGGTGCCAACCTTTTAAACATCAAGCCCATCCACTAAAAAGCCAACAAGGCCTGCTGAGTCCTGAGACTCTGGGCTGGGGTGGAACCTGCTGCGATCTAAAATAAGTCTTGCTCTCTCCATCCCTCCCCTCCACTCCTCTCTTTTACTTCTCCCTTTCACCATTACGTTGTTGTGAGTTTTGCCCCGGCTAACGGGCTAATTAGGCCCGTGTGCAAATGAAGGGGTCCTTTGACAAAGGCTGAAATTTTGGGTGCCTGCAAGTCTGCCTGTCATTACCCCCAACACACCCTCTCGTAGGCACGTGAGAAGACACACAAGCTTTCACTCGCTCCACATCGCCGTTTCATTATTACAGGGACAAAGAAAAGAACAGAGGCGCGCAGAGACAACGTGGAGGAGGAGAAACAGCGAGCGGAACACCGTGTCCCTCCTTACCCCCGTTGATAGCACGAGCTCTCGCTGAGAGCTATAGGAAGGGCAGCCGACTGCAAACTTTCTGAGAGTATGTGTGTGTTGGAGGAAAGAAATCTAAGGAGGGGCTTCTCGTCAGCCATGACTTCACTGGGCCATTAATGATGCAACCCCCCCATCCTCATATTAGAGGAAGAGAAACCAGCAGGGGTGAGTTAGTAAGGGGTCTCAGAATTCACTCATTAACTATGTAATGGAAAAATGCCTCGATTTGCTCCATGTGTGGGGTGACTGGAATGTGGGTATATTTGTGTGTGTTTGTTCGCATTTTGTTTTTAACGAGACAGGAGGCTGACAAACCCGAATGTGCAATACTTATAAAACTATAGTCTTAAAAAAGAAAAAAAAAAAAGTGCCTGTGAGTTTGGCTACACGTGCTCCAATTAGCACGGAGGAGAATTATAAAAAGAATAAAAAGAAGTTAAATTTGATCAAAAGCAGCTACGTGGGAAACACAAGAGGGCTGCGATATATAGGAGGTCTGTCGGAGGACAAGCTGGTGAGTAAATAAGACAAGTAGATAAAAAAGATGACATGAAAGAGGACAAGACACGCCTGATAATTGTATCCTCGTCTATCTGCAGGAAGAAAAAAAAAGAAAAGCCGGTCTACTATTTAACAAAAAAAAAAAAAAGAAAATCTTCAAAGAGCCATGATCCTTTTTGCTGAGAGAGACAGACAGAGACAGAGAGAGCCTGAATTTCCACTGGAACATGTTTTATGTGGCTAGATCTGTTTCCACCCCTCCTTCTTCTTTCTCCGTTTGCACTGACATCTGGCACCAATATCGTCTGGCAGGGCCCAGCAGTACTGTTCTTTGTTGAACCGCTGCCATGTTGAAATGACCCAACTGCACACATTCTCTGGCTGCTATTAAAGCGCCATGCAGCTCTTGTTCCAAAAAATGTGGATGGTATGACACAGGAACTGAGATAGCGAGCCAGAGAGAAAAGGAGAGGGGTGGG
>CAAKHC010009488.1:10232-26096 GCA_901007825.1 Macroramphosus scolopax | reverse complement strand
GGGGGGGGGGGGGGGGGGAGGGAGGGGGGGGGGGGGGGGGGGGGGGGGGGGGGGGGGGGGGGGGGGGGGAGTTGAGGAGGGTGTTTGCACGGACAGATGTGGAGCTTTGCTCATCACATTTGTTCATCCAAAAACACTGCACACATCTGGAGAGGAAGAACAGCTAAGAGGTTCCTTAACTTTTCTTTCCTGTAGAAATCATAGTTTGATGCCCGTAATTGTTAACTCATGCTTCTTTCCCGGAGACCCTAAACGATGAATGTTTGCGCTGTTGCATTAAATGCCCACTGGAAAACAGGCAATCAGCGTAAAAAATCTCTCCGCAAACAAAGCGAGGATCAGTGGCTTCAGTCGGTGCGGCAGACAAACAGATCGCGCATTCAACAATCCGTCTTTTCAGGACCCTCCACGAAATGATTGCAACATGTGTAAACAACGTGTGCGTTCAACGCAAGCACATATGTACACACAACACTGCAGAATAAAAGCGCCTGATAGCATCAGTGAAGAATTTGCATGCTGGCCATTTGTGTGAGTCTTTGTTGGTTGAAATGAAAGGGGCCGGGGCTTCAAAGCCATGTGTATTAAGTGTGCCTTAGCATGGAAATCAATACCAGATGGGACCCAAATCACTGCAGTTCAAACTCTCCCACTAACCCCCACAGCGCCCACCCTCCCTCTTGTCTTTTCCTTTTCATTGCAGCCCCCCCCTAACACACACACACACACACACACACACACGACAGATGCAGGGTTGAATCTAACTGCACACACACATCTAAACAAACACAGATAATACAACACACAGCAAACGTGTTATCTTAGCTCTCTAATGTCATAGACACGGACCACAACGCAAGATTATAAATATAACACTTGGCATTGCAGCCTGTCGCCACTAAGCTAGCAAACAAGTTCTTGCTTCGGTTTGTACTGATTTCGTCCTGTTGTGTTTTTGTTTGCTCACTGTGTCAACAGGTTATGCTGAGAGGACAGCAATGATCACACATGCCAAAGTCTACATTTTTCCACCGAAGTTACTGGAAATTATCTCTCTTCTCTCGGCTGCTGGCAGCACGTTATTGTCAGCAATCACAATATCAGAGTTCGTTACAGGACTGCAGAACCTCAGCAGTCATCTCGGTGTATTCATATTAGCCTCCACACACCTGTAGTTGCCCTTCTTGCGTAGCTGCTCTTTGAAGTTGCCGAGGGTGAGACTGTGGCTCTTCATGGTCCTCCGATAGGGGATCTCCTCACCGCAGAAGAAATACGTCACCACTGTCTCCCCTTTGCACGCTCCGTTGCTTGCTTTCTGCTTACACTCCATCCTGTGAGGGGACAAGAGGGACAGAAATTAGAAGGAGTGGACACCCTAATGGATATTATGATATTCATCAAAAGAGAAATTAGAAACAGAGCAAAGTTTCTAAGAGACGACATGCAGCTACAGTAGAAAGAAGCACTGGACTAGAAATACACTAAAGGCAACCCGGCTGAAGCATAACACAAGTTAGAGAGTGTGACCCAGTGCCATCAGAAAGTGTGTGCTCGTATGTTGTGTGTGCATAGAGAAGAGAGAGTACAGTATTATCAATTCCCCTTCAGCTATGTCCAAGGCTTTGTAGGCCCACTTCAGAGGAGCTCTCTTTGCTAAGCTCTGCTCGCCACAGCCAACTGCCAGCTCACTGAAGGACAGCCAATAAAAATGATACATATATATGAAAGGGATGTCTCAGTCAGGTGGTGCAGTGACTACACACTCCCCACGAACAGCACAAACACATAAGATTCATGCAAACACAGAAGTAGAGCCAGGCTTCTGTGTACAAAGCCTAAAATAAGCTTTGCAAAGAGGTCACCTTCTCTTTTGAGTGAGTGTACGTGGGTGTATGCACATGTATCATATATAGGTTTGCACCTGACCTCTCGTCCGTCTCCCTACATGTTGGGTGCATGTGACAAGCAGAAAGAGTTAAAAGGGTAGAAGTACACTGCAAGGTGGAGGGGTTGGCTGAGAGGAGGAGGAAGAGGAGCAGAGAGGAGGAGAGGAGAGGGAGGGCAGGACGCTAGAGGCATCGTACTCTTCTGATTGGAGACTGGGGCTGGTTGCGGGGAGGCCTGCGGGGCTGGGATTGGCTAGAGACAGAGGGGCGGACCCCCCACTCTGAACAGGCACAAGGTGGCTCTTCTCCCGCTGGAGACTGGGCATTGAATGCCTGCAGAGTGTTACAGAGGGAATGTTATTACTGTTATCAATAATACACAGTGATACTTCCTTCAGAGACAATCTGACACATCAAGTATGGCATTGCTTCAAAGTAGCAAGTAGCCTCTAGTTTCTGTGTACCTTTGCTTAGTGTTCTTGGTGGAGACCTCTTCCAGTCTGCGGCAGGCCTCCTCCAGCTGGGCCAAAGTGTTGGGAGGGGGCAGGGGAGGCATGGCAGGGTCTTGAATGAACGGCTGGGCAGGCTGGTGGCTGCGCAGGTGGCCACAGCTTCCACCACCACCCCATGTGTGTGTCTGGGTAGAGGAGCCTCCAAAAGACTTTTTGGTGCTTTGCGTACTGCAAGAGAGAAAGACAATCAGACTTCAGGCAATCAGATGATGTGGCAACAGTAGTACCATCAATGAGAACTCCATTAGATACCTGAGATAAAAACAGAGATTAAAAATGGACACCAAAGCTTACCTGTGTGACTTGTGCCTGCCCTGTCGTTTGCTTTCCAAGATCCACTGCAAGACATTCTGGGCGGGATCAGCTGTGTCGCTGGGCAGCTGTAAAGGCCCACACTCCTCCAGGAACTTCTCTGCCGCTCCATCCTCAGCCCCTGCTTGACATACACGCCTGGACAGAGAGCTGGAACGTCTGGAAAGAACATAATTTGTTTATTTTAAATGAATCGAACATGGAAAAAAAAATGAAATTTATAGGGAAATCTTTTGGGAACTGACCCCATGTTGTTTTCTGTTGAGACGGCTCCACACATCTCTCTGCCTAGGCTGCGGCTGCGCAGGTAAGGCTGGCAGGGCTGGCACTCGCTACTGCTGGAGCACAGGCCATGCACCCGGAGGGCGGCCTCCCTTTCAATCTGCTCCTTAGTCTTGGGGCTAGCATGATGGTGGATGTAGTGGTGGTGGATGTGTTTGGTGTTCTGCTTGCTCACAAGGGTCCTGCTGGGGCCTAAGACCAGAGAAAGGGCTCCCTGATCAGGACTAGAAACAGAGGAATTGGAAGGCCCCGTCCTCGTCAGGGCTTTGATTCCAAAGCCTGCCCGGGTGAAGGGCCGGTGCTCTGGAGAGCTGGAGCGAGGCGAGTGCCAGATGATAGCCGGGGACTGGCAGCCAGGGGTCTTCAGGACACGAGAGAGGTGTTCGTCCAGGATGGCCTGGGGGTCCTCATCAGAGGAGCCGGGGAGGAGGGTCAATGGGTGCGGGGAGAGCTGGGGAGCACTTCCCATAATCTCTGTATCTTCTCTTTCCTCCTCCTAGTAAAAATAGCAAGGCATAGAAAGTCAACTCAACTGAAGAAAAAAAAAACCTCACAGTTTACTTTTTCCGTTCGAACCAATCTCACACACACACACACTCCTTAATCTGCTGCAGCCTCTCATCCAAAGAGCTGATGGTGTCTTGTTCTCTCTTCAGTCTCTCAAGGCGGGAGATGAGCTGGGCTGCAAACTTTGCCGGCTCCATTGGGACCGCATCCTTGGGAGGACACCGAGTGCGCTGTGGGGAGAGAAGGAATCATTGGCTTTTGTGTCGTCTTTGTCATCCCTCCATCATCAAGCCCTCTTCACATCAAGAACTTCTACAACGCATTCGTATCCCTTTCGCCCTAATCTATCTACATATAAGCATTGTTCTCCGGCCGTGCCTGCTCCACCTTTAGCAGCTCTGATCAGGGCTCTCCCATGGACAACCAAGGCTACAGGGTAATTTCAAGGGGCGGCAGGCCTGGTGTACGGTCATGCTGGGCTAGGCCCCGCCTGGTTCCCTCTGTCACCATCATCAGGCCTCTTTAAAGTCGCCTCACTTCAAAGACTTCCTCGTCAAATATCAAACACGCAGTGGGGGGAGAATAGGGTGGTGGAGGGCGGGTGCGGGCGGAGGGATGGATAGATGGGAAGCAGTGACTTTACATCTAGGAATAAAAGACACATATCGACAGGGGGTGGAAGAAAACTCCAGGGAGGAAAGGATTAAAAAAAAATAGGAGAAGTTGAGATGAAGAGATGTTTGCAGGGGGGTGGGGGGGCAGAAAAAGAAAATGATGGGAGGGAAGGATTGGAGGAGAGAGATAAAGGTGCCACCAAATGGATGGAAGATCAGAAAGGTTGAGGTAATTTATTCTCCCCCCTCTTGCCACACACTGGGCACATTTGAGGTACTGTAAAGTGACAGTATGAGAATATACGTGTGTGTGAGCACGCTGATCTTAAATTATGAGCATTTTTGCACTGGGGCTTTCTTGATTTGTCTTCTCTTTTTGTGTTTCTCCAAACCCTTTGTAGTTAGGATGAAGGGGAGAAAAAAAAGGGAGAAAAAGAGGCGTTCTGATGGGGCCTGAGGCTGGTGCACCATGGGAATGGCAGCAATCGCCAAAAATCAGATGGGAAACAAAAATAAGGCTAAAACTGAAAATAAAGCAGAGAGGACAGTGCGAGAAGATCGTCAGGAGCCGATTCAACCAACACTTTCTGCATGTCAAGAAGCTGAGGAGAAACGGGGGTTCCGTCATGTTTAAAAAGCTACTTTCGTTTAACACTTTCCCCTGTTTCGGAATTCCTTTCCTGTCCTTCTCAAAACCTGAAGTCAGCTTCTATTAAGCCTTAAGGTACCAACTGCACTTTGACCTACAGAAAGCTCACATGACATGCTGAAACTCTTCCCTCGGATCGCTCACTTTTAGAGAGGGAAGGGGGCTTCAATGCGTGTGTGTGTGTGTGTGTGTGTGTGTGGAGGGGGTTGTGCTGCAGAAAAAAGGGGGCCAGCTCTGTTGGAAGTTGTCACTTTCCTGTGCGTATGCTCCATTCATCCTCGGATCAAAGCACTGCGTGTGCGTGCATGTGCGTGTGAATGTGTCTGAGTATCTTTGTGTTTTTGTTGGGGAACCAGGCTGATTTCAGAGCCCTCGGGATAAAGCTGCAGAGATCTTCCTCATCGCTCCCTATTCTCCATATTTACATCACTGGTTAGGGAAGAAAAACCCTGGTGTGTTCTGAGCACTGTGGCGATAAACAGCTTAGAGACCTCCCCGTCTCCCGCAGACTTCAAGGAACCCTAATGGGGGTGTAGGTGACACCAAAGGTAGCAAGGGGGCTCGTGTTTGGATGTGTTTGTGCGCTTACGTGTGTGTATGTGTGTGAGTGGGCGGCTGGATCTTTGACGTTACTTTTCAGATCATTGCTGCCGTTGAATTGAGAATGCAGAATACAGTTTGTGCGCTACTATTCATAGAACCAAGAGAGACCCTGAACAGAGGGTGGTATGGAAATTACACTGTGGTACCAGGTTCAAAAAGATTTCTGAGCATGTGTATGCATGCTTATGTGTGTGTGTGTGTGTGTGCCTTGGTGTACTTACAGGGAAAGCAGGCAGAGAGACTTGGCTGTTCATTCTCATGTTACGCTGCATCTCTCTGTGTAGCTGTTTCTTGGAGCCCAGCTTATACGGAGGGATGCCATCTCTAAAAAGAGGGGAAATACAGATCACTAAGGTTAATTACCAAATCAAAACCAGAAGGGAAAAACCAAACAGCCTCTCAGGAAGATCAAAATAGAGCCAGATGGAATCTTGTTTATTAATTCACATTCTGTTTTACATCTTTCAGGCTAAATCTGGTAACAAAAAGATAGTTGGTAACAAATCTCGGCAGCCTTTCTGGTCTTGTATTTGTGTCAAAGAAGAGAGGGCAGCGTGGTTCGGTGTGAGGGGGTAGGAGGTTCTGTTTGCCCTAGATATGACACTCATTTCCAGCTCTGGCTTCAGCACAACACTGGGCGCCCTGCTGGACATTTCCTTTCTACACATCACACATAAGAGCCGGGGGCACTGTTAGCATTTACAACTCATTATAGTTATTCAAAAGATTTTTTTTTTTTTTTTTTGCAGGACAGGACCCGAGTGTGTAGCTAACCTGGTTAAATCTATCTGAGGGACTGAACGGATGACTGAATGAAATCAAACGGCAAAGCTCAAACTTCAAACTGAAGCACTTGACAGAGTAAAATAGTGTCTTTTCTCCCATGCTAAACAGCAGTTTCCTGGTGACCTAGCCTAACTGAGGAACACTCTTCCACTTTTGCTTTGAAATGCCACAGTCATGCGCATAAGCACCCCCCCCCCCCCCCCCCAATCTTCATTTGGCAAGCGCTGCCTCTGCCTCTGATCTCCGCACATCAAAAGGCTGGTTTGTAAGATAAGGTAATGTTTGAAGTCTGCGCAGCTGCATTCCCCTGCGTCCAAGCAAATCCATAAATAAGATATAAGCAAAAATTCCCCCTCCGCCGCTCTCCTTCTCTTCCCACCCTACCGCCTCCTCCTGCGCTGTTTTATTCACATTTTATATTGTTTTCTTTATCTATAAATATGATTCAAATGTTTATGGGTCCTTTCAACTCACCTAAAAAGGGGCAGATCAAGGCCAGAGTGTGCAGCAAATGAGGTGGAGCAAAGTACAGCAGAAAAAAAAAGGACAATATGGGCCTCGGCTGCTTTGAAGGCGGGTTGTCTAGAGATAGGCCTGAACAGAGGACTCCCTATTGTAAAAGACTCTTTATAGCTGCCATATTCATGCGCAGCCCAGCCCACTGGTTTAACTGAACATCGGTGTCTCAGTCTTAAATATATTATTAGCTTCATCGTCGTTAATCCTGCTGTTTCACTGACATCACCCCTGTCGGTCTTTACGCCGCCCGTGTTGGATGAGATAATGACCAACGTGTACCGAGATGTTTTCGCTTCCCCGTCCGAACCCAGCTGACCAGAGCGCCGCCGGCCTTGAGCAATGACCCTGCGGTGACCTCGTAGTGCCGTGTCACTTTAGTGACATGTGATAACGCCAAGTAATCCCTCAGAGGAACGCGGCCCGTGGCACGTACACAGATAAGCACCACTGACAAGTGGAGAGTGGCATACATGCTAGTTAATGTATAATTTTTTTTCAGACTCAATTAGTAAATTCTCTGATAAGTCCATTTTATGAACTGCACGATCACTTGAGTGTTCAAACATACGCACTGACTAATTCATGAATGAATGAATCTGTGAAATTAATCAGCAGATCAATGTTGACACTAATCATTAGTTGCATCATCCAACATTACCAACGTCTTCTGATACATTGCACGTGCACCATGTTGAACAGCAAGAACTATTGGAGACAGATTGGCTCTCGACAGCCAGCTGAAGGAGCAGAACACCCTTTTTCTTTGGATTTTCACGGCACCTCATCTCACATGCCAAAAAAATGGCCGCATGCACTGACACACTCGTGTGCGTTTGGTTAACATCCACTTACACACTGCTGTCGGTCACGGACATGGCATCGTCGGTCAACGCATCACTGGACACCTCGCTGTCATTGGTGCTGCTGACGGGGGCGAAAGAGCCCACATGACAGGCGCCGACCGAGTCTCCTCTCTTGTATGATCTGGAGATGATACAACAGCAGATTAGTACTAACACAACATTGTGAGACAGGATCTAACAGATGGACGACGTTTCATTTGTACTTCCTGAGGAGTGAGCGGTGTTTCGGACAGAGGATCTAAGATCAAGACAGGTTGTATCTGCTGAATGTTTAATAACAATTTGAGAAGGGACTGTGTGTGTGATGGTTTACTATGGAGCCTGGCGATCTCATCCCCCAAAATTAAAGTTCAACTGCACTGGGAAAACTTTGTTTTTTTTCCTTAAGCCCCATTTATGCTTTCTTAAATAGCCCACAATTTCTCTCTTTCCGTTTCTCTCATTCACACTCACTCTTTCCTCAGCATTCATCTCCCGCTGTGCATGCATCCCTGCCATGGTACAGGAGGAGGAGAAAGGAGGGGGGGTGACCAAAAGAAAAAAAAACTATAGAGCGGAAGCATGAGAGTGTGTCAGAGAAGGAAAGAAAGGAGAGAGGAAAAAAGGGGGGGTCTCCATGAGGAGAGAGAGACCCAGCATGACTAACGCTATAGGGCCCCAGCTCCAGGCTGACCTTCAGAGGGGCTTGCAAAGAGTCAGGTATTTAACACAGCTGGCCTTGCATTTTTCCCTCCCTGCCGTTCTCTTACTCCCTCATTTATCCTTTCTCCTCCCTCCCTTTCTTTCATGAGGTGAACCCCCCCCCCTTCCTGCTACCCCTCTCTCTCTCTCTGTCCTTCCTTTCTGCTCTCTTTCCCCTCACTTTCACTCCAAAAGCATGCCTCCTAGTCCCCATTCCAGAGTTTTCAAAAGGAAAAAGATAAAAGTGGAGAAGACGGGGGAAAGCAGCAAAGGAGGGAATCAGAGGAGAATTGACGCAAACAAGAAAAGAGGGAAGAAGAGAGTGAGAGGGTTGGGGTGGTGGTTGTGGAGGAGGGTGTTGATTCTGCACTGTAGCTGTTGCCGTCCGGGGTTTGTTTTCTTTCTTTTTTTTCAAAGAGAAGCTGAGTTAGATGAGAAGAGGTGAGGAGAGGGAAGCGGAAAAAGGAGAAATAGGTTCCACATGTTTTGAATCTGTATGGTGACAGTGGGAGGGGAGAAGGGCTCCACGTCAAAAAAAAGGGGACTTTTCTACCACTTTAGAAGCCAGGGATGGGACGAGCCAGCCAGCCTTCCTACCCTACCAATACACATGAACAGTGCAGTAATGCACATTGTCCCGAGCAGGTAGTTCACTCAGTTTGTCCTACAGTATAAAAGTTAGTCAGACAGAAAGTCTGCCAGTGTCGGCATCATCTGACTATGCCAACTGTCACAAACGTCAACAGATTATCTGTATTTTATAGGTTTGTAAACCCACAGGATAATTACACTTGATTAAATGCAGCCTCAACTTGACATTTTTATGCTCTGGGATGCGAGAGGCCATAAATGAGCATAATGTGAAGCTATAAAACAATAATTTCACTGTACCATGTAAAGATCTGCTTTCCATATATATATATTTCTTTTTCCCGAAAGGCTTGAGGACAATACGATACAGGAAAAAGCATAGCATTGCAATGTCATCATCTATTATTCGCTGGCTAGAGCCAGAGCCAGCCTGTGAACTTTTCCCATGGAAGATGATCCCTCATTCTGCGGAACTATTTCAAAGCCCTGGAAATCCAGGCAAGCGCCAGCAGAGGGCTGTTGCTGCTGCTGGAGATGGTGAGAGCTGAGAGAGGATGCCAGAGAGCCATGCCGGGAATTAAAGACTTGACAGTTTTCTTCTAACTTAACAGAAACCTTAAGGGGATGTGGCGGGATGTCAGTGTAGGAAATCGGGTGCCAATAATGTGGATTTGTGCCTCCGATGTGTACAACATGAATTACTTTTCTAAATCTAAGCAAGGATTGAAGGGCAATATGTGTTGCAGCCTTACCTGTATCCCCTCTCCATCACCTCCACCGCCCTCATTGACATGGGGGCCCTCTGTGCCTTTGCCGCCAGTCCCACCAGCGCTTTGGCTTTGAAATCACAACTCCACTCCTCCTCTTCATTGAGTGTGGGCAGAAATCCACATACTACTTTCAGGTCTCCCAGTCCGCTTGAGTTGACGTGACTCGGGTTTTCTCCCCCGGTCCTGACGTATTCGAGGTAAATGTCAGAGGTCAGGAACATCTGGTAGGCGTTCTCCTCCATGTTGGTTTGGATCTCGGTCTGCGCCTGGTCAAACATCGCCGAGTCTATGACTTGCTTCTTGATATTATCCCGTATGAAGGTTTTAGTCGCGGGTTTGAGTTGTTTGGCGACAATGCTGTTGTTTTCTATGTA
The DNA here is from genome assembly GCA_901007825.1 of Macroramphosus scolopax. Lineage (NCBI taxonomy): Eukaryota > Metazoa > Chordata > Actinopteri > Syngnathiformes > Centriscidae > Macroramphosus > Macroramphosus scolopax. The sequence continues at coordinate 16,147 of CAAKHC010009488.1, read as the reverse complement.
GCGCTTGTAAATTGCTTTGGCGACTCTCTGCGTTTTGGTATCCTTGAGGTCCATTTGCCTGAATCCATTGCAGGCGAACCAGAAGTCTAAAGTATCGACACATTTCTCTCCCTCCAGGAATGTCCTAAAAAGAAGGGCACCGTCCTGGTCCCCGAGGAGAGAATGCAAAGACTTGGTCCACCGGGAGAGCGGTGAATCCGGGGAGGCACTCCCCTCGGGCTCCCCAAGACCATCCTCGTTCCTCCTGGCCGAGGAGCCCGGAGAGCCGAGCAGTACAGATTTGGGGGGTTCCAGAGGTTTCATCATCGCGAGTTTGCCGGGGTAGCAGGGCGCCTCGCCCTCCTCCCCGGGCACCGGGGGTCGAGGAGCATCTTCTCGGAAACTACTGGCGATATGGTCCATAAGCGCCCAGCTCATGGCTCTGAAGGCAGCGGGAGAGAGCCTGTGTGTTGTCCGCCTCCTCCGAGCTTCTACTGTAATCTCCTCACTCTCTTATGTCAGCGGGGGAGCTTCTCTCCGGCAGCCCGTCTTCTCTCTAAAACACAAAGTATTGATCTAATCAAAACCAGATCCGCCCCAACTTCAAAGGGGGGAGAGGCAGTAGCTTAGAGTCTTTTCAGACCCTCGGTGACTTTTACAAAAAAAAAAAAAAGACAGGCTAGTCCAACAGAAAATGTGAGAAAACGCTGCCGCAGAAGCAATAACGTTACATAAACAGCAGTTCTTCACATCTCAACATCGAGTGTGATTTTCTACCGAGGCGCTATCGGATAAGAAGAACATTAACAGCGGATTTGCAGAAGCACCACCGAACAGAAAACACTTGAACGACCCCTGAACTGCACGATCGTCCTTCCCAACACACGCAGAATCGGTGAATGTGAGCTAAACGGGATTTATCAATAGTGCATCCTTCATAAGTGCACTGTTGTATTAACGTGTCCGATCAATCACGCCTGCTGTCGGGGTTACAGTCTGCTGCAGAATGCAAGCACATGTCTTTCTTCCATCCCTGCCACTTTCTGACATCTGAACGGTCGCCAGATTGCCACCACCGGGTACCTGTAGGACAGTTGATGTGGGACAAACCGGCTGAGATCGAAAAACGTGACCAACATAGTTGATGGAGTTGGCTGGCTGCTGCGTTTGACGCACTCATGGAGCTTTTTCTTGTGTCAGCTAAGTTATTCCACGATCGCAGAGATCAAGAAGAGTTCGCTAACTGTGAAGTTGCACATGATCACCCCAAAGCTTTTGTGTGTGTGTGTATCAGCGGCACTGCAGATGTCAGTGACAGACACTGTTCAACTTGTCAAACACGGCGGAAAAACAGCCCCGAACACAGCTTCAACTCCAAATCTTCCAACGCCAATTAAAATGCATCACTTTCCTGAAAAAAAAGCGACACTTGAAATGTAATTCATTTTGACCGCGTGTTTTAAAACCAATTTAAATGAACGACGCCACGTTGTGTTTTAAAGTGCCCTTAAATATTACATTTAAGGTTCAGACACTTCGTTAAGGTCCAATCCCAAGTACACCGAAGTCTCAGATCTTGTGCGGCAGGAATTCCACGAAACGAATTGAGTACTTCTTTCATATTTAAGGTTCAACTTTTAATATAAAATGAAGCACAAAGGAGAAGAAAATGACTACAACGATAAAGGAACGATTCTAAGTGTTCTTGCAGTCTTTAATCGTCTAAAAGGAGCCTCATTCCCCCAGAACATTACTTCAAAGGCGAGTCAACAGTACATCAAAGGGATCTCCAATGGGGGCCAGTTTGAGGAGGAACACACTCTTGTAACTTACCATCGATCCACGAGTTCGCTCCTCAAATTAAACTCCGGCTGGTTTTATCCACAAATAGCACGTATAATAATCCACAGTCACCGGCGCGTCCACATACAGTCCGTTCAGGTTTGAGACGGTTTCACGAAGAGAAAAATGCACTCGAGAGGAAAAAAAATACCGCTTTTCTCCCTCCTCCTTTACTCCTCCCAGTGGTTTTAGGCTGCCATGTCGCGCAATGGGTCTCTCCTGTAGGCGACTCCAACACCAACTGAACCAAGAGGCTGGGGCAGCGCACTTCAAAGTAAGGAGCCGACTGCCGGGTCTCGAAAGCTGCATAGAAACAATTGCAGCCTGCTTTCCTCTCAAAATTTGAAAAAGTGGCAGCGGTTCACGGATACGTTGCAGTCAAGCAGGACGATGAATAATCTAAAGGTTGCTCGCTTTCTTCCCGATCCTTTTGTCGCTTTTAACCATGCCTTTCCCTGATCACCAAGTTTCATTGTGAGGACCTTATCAAAGACAAGCAATCTTGAGCCAACTCCCCGAGGCTTCGGAGCGTCAGAAGTAACTGATCTGCCGCCCCAATAGCATTATCGCTACAATCCCTCTGTTGCTACATAAACTTAAAAGACACAGGGATTTTTTCTCTCTGCTCAGAACCCGCATAGTTTTAGAGATTAACCCATTGGAATCCTTTGGATGCACAATACATGCACCAACGTGTGACAAATAGCGCGTTAATAGTTCTAGAATCAGGATTAGAACTGGAATCAGAATTAGAAACAGAACTAGAATCAGAATTAGAACTGGAATCAGAATCAGCTTTATTGGCCAAATATGTACGCACATACAAGTAATTTGACTCTGTCTTTTACTTTGCTCTCAAAGTACGAGTTAAGAGTAGAGAATACTCTAATGTGTTAAGGTATTTAACAAAAACATAGGTGTGGATATACATGTATATAAAAGCACCAATTAAGAAAAACAGATTAAACGTGTTGTTGAGATGAATATTGGGGTCATAAGAAGACTATTATGAGGGTGGTAAAATCAAAAAAAAGATCAGCATTCCTGCTGCAGCATTGAAATTTTGCTTGATGCAACCAGAGCTTAATGTTTTCTAACATCAGGCCTTTTAAACAAAGAGATTTGCCACTTTAAACATCCCCTCCAAACATATCGGAGGCATCAAGAGATATAATACAATGTGTTTCTGACATTCCTTTTGTAGAATAACTGGAATTACCACCTTAAAATCCTACCGACCCTCGCAGGGGAATATGCAGAATATGCAAATATTTCTTCTACCGACGTGTGTAACAACTGATGGTCTCAAGATGGTTGTGTCTCAAATCATTCACAACGTAGAGACTTCTAGTAGACGACTATATAATTTGCTCATCAGCAAAGGAAAACAAAAAAACCTGCAGAAGGCATGATGATATATTGCTTGGTTCATGATCATCTGTTGTACATTACTTATCATGATGCATTGTGGGATGGGCCAATCCATTATATAGGGGGTAATCATTCTCCATTCCACTATACTGTATAGTGGACTATACAGGGAATAGTGATTTAGGACACAGACAATGTTTCCAACTCTACTAAAAAGTCCCTTCTTAGTGTTTGTGCACTGGGGGCTTCAAGATTCCACATCATTCTCGTGTACGCTGGATATAGGCATATCTTACCACTTGTGATCATGCTCATGGACACGCCTCTTGATGTAAAATTTTCAATGAGTAAAGAAAAAATTCACACTTTAATCAATGAAAGCTTTGTAGTGTCAAACTCTGCACATACATCAGTCAACACAGTGAAGCTCAAACTTGGGACGACGACAGGAATAAGAAGAACACATTTTGACTGGAAGAGGACTTCAACCTTCCATATACAGAACATATTGCAATTTGGGAAACAAAAATCATGTTATCACTCCACAGCTCCTACCAGTGGCAGTATGGGCACATAGTACATGCATGCAAGGAAGTTTGCAGCGACTGCTCACTGAGGATAAGTTCCAGACAGGATGTTATCATATCATTTGAGCGACACAAGAAATACCCCTCTCTGCGTTGTGAATATCCCTTAACTGCATTATGAGATAACATGAAAGGAGTGAAAAGCCCGTAGACATCTCAGACACTCAATATACATCCATTCACTGGTTGGACAGAGAGGACGCTGTTTGGACACAGACAGCAGTGGACATTTTGGACTCTACATTTCCTATTATTCTTTCTAGACTGGGTACAGTCAGTGATGTTAGTAGTGTTTATAGAACAGAGTCAATAGTGTTTTGGACAGGTCTTCAGTGTTGAAATGAGCCCATGGGAGCCTTTGTACAAGAAGACTGGCTATATTCTTGAAAGAGGGACAGTAGGTGTCTGTGTGCTTGTGTTGTGTCTGTCGACTGGCGTCCAAAAAAGTACAGCACAAAGGCGGCAAACACTGTGATCAGGCTGTTTACTGAAGTTGCTGTGAAACTTTCTTCCTTGAGGCGTCATTTCCCATTTGGGTTAATAAAAGAGGACATTTCTCTTGAAGTGGGCGAGACTGAGGAATTACTCATCATTCAAAGGCCACTTTATCGCCACTTCTGTGCGCTCACATTACACATGCACAAGTATTTCTGACATCAAACTTGTCCCGGCAAAGGAGGTACAGCAGTGAGTCCCAACCAGGGATACTTGTGTATCGAATACATAAATACAGGGAACACTGTAGAAGTTCTCTGCGTTTTACCTTGAGCAGTGTGGACATGCTCTGAGGCTGACCTCTGACAGTAAACACACCAGGGTGGAAAGCATCACCATGCCAATGGTGTGGACCCCCTGCCAGTAGCAGGGGCCAGTTGGGCTCTTGTGTCCTGCCTTGTCAACCCCCTCTGTGGTTCATGGGAGGTCCCCTTACAGGTTGGGTCTTCCCTGTTGCCCCTCAGGAGATGACCCCAAGTCTGTGACTGGCCGGAGACCCGGGGTGTCCTTGGCTCCTGGCCCTATAAAAAGACCCTTGAAAGAGGGCTTTTGGGGAAGAGGTTATGGGGTGTAACTGTCTCTCAGTTTGAGAAGATATTATTACAGGGACAGGTCACATTCAGCCTGACTACAAAGAGTACTATAAATAGAGTAGGAAGAATGTGGATAAATCAAAGCAGTCAGTTCTTTAACTGCTTCTAATTTTTGCATGTGCACAACATACACAACTTCTTCTGATGTCTAAAGTCATGAAAAGCATCCCCGTCTAACAACTTCAGAGGGCCAGCGAGGGTTTTATGACAGGGTTATATGGTCCCCTGAGCAGCTTGGCCTGTCGTAACTGCTACTGGCCACCTCAGCTGCAGTCATAAACACGTAAGAGTGTGTGTGTGTGCGTCTACCGGTGCTGTCCTCGCAACGCCACAGCTCTGTGATCAGTAACTGCTCTCAATTACAGTATTGTGTGCTGTTCTTTTCGGCTTGGGGTTAAACTCTTTGCAGACCCCTTTGAAGTATTCATCCCTTTATCTCAAGCCAGAGCCAAGAATTTGGGGGAGGACAATGGAAAACGAAACCAAGAGGGAAGCTTATGGCAATTATCAACCAGGGCCATGAGGAGGAAGTCAGCTCGCACAGACACAGTGAGAGAGAGCAGATAAAGAGAGAGGAGCCAGCCGATGTAGGACAGCGGGTTACTGTTTCAAGTTTGTTTGGTGTGTACACACCCCAGGCAACAACCAACTGCCGGGAGAGGAAATGGAGGCTACCTCTTCAAAGTAGGTGACAACAGGGGGACAATGGCCTCTGAAGGGAGCAACGAGCTGATGAGAGGAGCTCTGGGGGTGCAGGGGGTCAACACAAAACACAAGTGAGGACCAAAGTGTGGCAGAAGAGGATGGGAGGAGAAGGATGGAGAAGTGCTGTTGTCAGCAGAATCAAACGGCACGCAGAGAGCTGGGGAAGATACAATTAAAGTGTGGAGTTAAGACAGGCTTTGAAGTTGGACATGGTCCATAATACCCTTAAAAGTTAAGGAAGGGCAACAATTCACCGGTTTGTTATGGAGCTGTTTTGAAAGAGGAAAAGAGGAGAGAAAAAAAAAAGAGTGTGAGTAGTAGAGGGGGGGGGGGGGGGGGGGTT
>CAAKHC010009488.1:0-10212 GCA_901007825.1 Macroramphosus scolopax | reverse complement strand
GGGGTTGTTTTTGAACGGGTTCAGTTTGAGGGGAATGAAGTTGGATTTCAAGCGGCAATTGGCCCCAGAAGGATGGATTTTTTTTGCAAAACAGAGAATGCAAAGTGCGAGTGGGAGTTAGCGCCCACCTGTGCATTTTGACGACGGGGATTAGTGTGTGGAAGATAGGAGACGGGAGAGGAAGATGTGTCAGAGAGAGTGGAATAGGGAGCGAGACAGGTGAGAGAGAAAAGACTATGAGACAAGAATGAGACATGAAATAGGTAGGGAATTGGTTGTGAAGGAAGGCAAAGAAGGAATAAATGAGAAGCAAGAGGAGAGAGGGGGGGTTATTGAAGGTTATTTATTGGTTTTTTCCCTTGTTTTAATCCCATTTTGCGCTTGACTTTTAAGTCTACCAATGTATAGAAACAATGTCGGATGCACTGTCTAATCCCGTTTGGGCCATGAAGCTCACTCCACACTGACAGTAATGACTTTCATTTCCTCTGCTTCTCGCGACGAAGCACCATGCAGACACTTCACAGGCCGGACGCCACTGTTCTGACATGCTTGACAGGACAGCGATGCTTCTCCACATCAGTTTTAACCTGAACCCTGGGCTCCCTCACTCGTCTTTAATCCGTCACTTTAACCCCATCTGCCTCTTTTCTTGACTCTGCAGCGCAGGAATCCCACACTGGTAAGGTGATTAACTCGCTCGTCCAGTCAACAGATGCCAGAGCTTTATCTCTTTACCCGCTTCCTGTTCCTCCATTAAAAGGTGTGTGATGTATGAACAGGGTGAGCTCCATGGCAACACAGGCATCGGATGAGGGTTGACTACTTTAACAGATAACTTCGGCTCCACACACACACCAGCTGTTTGTCTGCTGGATATATTCTACTCAGACACACTAAATCAAGAGAAAGATATGAATCTGTTTTGTTAATTGTACAAGATGTATGAGCAGCCAGCTTCACACCATTTATGCCATCTTGAATACCATAATGTTCAGATGATAATGTCAGAGTTGTATATAAAGTCAATGCAGGGATGCTCGTGAGCATTAATAGATGCAAATTCTAAGCAGTGCAAATAGAGACATTAAGTCTGAATTAGTATGGACATCATTTATCTTCACTTTGGTGTAACTTCTGGGTCAAGAATTTGCGTAAGATAACAAAATTGAAAGAGAGAGATAAAAAGAAAGTGCGGGAGAGAGATGTCGGATACCCAGACAGAGACACAGGGCAAGTGATACAGGCAGTCCGCCCACGCTGTTTTGACTGCATGGTCTTCTGTCCCTCTGTTCAACCTACACTATCAGCCCAGACGGCGAATTCATGCCACACAATCACAGAAACACAACCTGCTGCGCCCTCCTCACTAAGGCTGTACAGCCTCTAACCAGCTCTCAAACCAAACAGCTGCATATCCTTTTCATAGCTCTAGTTGTGTTTGATTGACGGGGCGGGGGGGTAAAAAAAAAAAAATCGCTGCCATAAATATCATATCAACAAAGAAAGAACGATACAAGCCAGGAGAGAGACAAAGACGGAGTAGCAAAACATGATGGGAGACAGAATAAATAGTGTAAGTGCAATGCGATGAGGACGTTGTGTGAGAGAAGTGTTGGTGATAAACAGGTTTATTTATGCAAGCAGCGTACAGCAGCCAAACGCAGGCCTCCTAGGGTCTGACTCAGAATGCAGCTCTATAAAAAGCTTCAGTGACACACGGCTTGCGCACACGCAAACGCACACATACAATGACTTTGTCAATCACATGGTGATGTACAGTCAATCCCAGAGGCTTGTCACAAGCGCTCAGACAGAGGAGTGCACATGCAGCACGCATCACATGTGTAAAGCTCGTAAAAAAGGCGTTGACCTCGAATCGCCCTGTTCAACAGAGTTCTGCAAATGAATGCGACGGATTGGATGCATGCCCCAAACCTGTCCGGTATTGTGCAGGAATAAAACACTGAAAACAAAAACTGCTTTGAAGAGAAAGTGCGCGGCTGGATAATCTATATTTTGGATTTAGTGTCTGTCATATGGCAACGTTTTTTATCTTTGTCATTTTTTAAATGTGAACTCATGAAAGGGAAAAGTCCACTCTTGTAGGAAATAAACACTAAAGCCTCTGGTTCAAGCAAACACACGACCAAGCGTCAGACAGCAGCCATAAGCAACACACACTAGTGTAAAATGAGAACATGGTTGATGAGACCTTGGCTCACTGACTGTACTGTTGTCACACCACAGTCCGCTGTCTGATGCGGAGATAATGGAGAGGAAGCGAGGGCTTTGATCCTTAATAGGGGCCATGTCGACTGTGTGGAAATGACATTCATGGCTTGTAGTTTCACACAACCACCGTAATTGAGGTTATTTTGGTGGCAGATAATCAATTAGAGCGGAATTATGTCCGAGCATCAACTCAGATTAAAAGGAAGGTTATTGCTGGAGCCTATTTTGGTGTAAATGGACAAAACAGTTGTCAGATCACAGAACAACAGATCTGAACACAACATAGTAAACTTTAGAAAACACAGCACAGACCCTTGTTTTTGGTTTTCCACGTCCTTGTTTGGCAACACCTGTTCCTTCTAAATTAAAACTGCAATTTTAAAACATCAAACCTGCCTCTGTCCTGTTTTGGAGTTACTTTACTGTTTGGTATAATTCATCACTTAGAGACTCAAACAAAAGATGAAGGAGTTTTGGAGAGATCAAGGATGCAGTCAGGAAGAGGGTATGACAGCAGAGTGTAGCCAATAATCACACACCCAGTGAGATGTCACAAATATTTCCTTAAACGTGCGCAAATGCATAATCATCTAGGATGATATGTTGCAACAGTTATAAGTATGTGCACTCGCTCCAGAAACAACAGACTCTACAGAGGCTTTGTGTTGAAAGACTAAATTCCTGTTTCTCAGATGTCGGTCTGACAGTCTTCTCACTTTTCGTCTCTTCTCTCCTCCTCTGCCTGGGCAGCAGAATCAGCACATCACATAAATACAGAGGGGTATAGTGTTTCGTTTGGAGACAGCAGAGTGGGTCACGGACAATGGGAACACAGGGAAACGCATGAACTGCGGGTGTAAAATGAAAACACTTCCAATAAAAGTCGGCTCTCTTTGAAATCAAATATGATTTTGGAATTTAATAACGCCTCCTAACCAGCTTCCAGGAAAAAAAAAATATCCTGGATTCTTTTAAAACGATCCGTATTCAAGCCCATGCATTCCTCACCTACCGGTTACACAGAATACCAGTGGATGGGATATCATTATGAAGCCCACCATTGGTCCACCAAATGTTATTATCATCAGAAAACCTTCAACTCTGGAGACATCGGAGGAGACTTGGAGACATGGTGGCCATTTCATGGACTCCAGGGTCTAATCATGGGGCTTTGGGTTGAGTGAAGCTGCTGGTAAAACATAAAGTGGTGTCAGACGCAGAAACACTGTAGTGTTTTTGGCCTGAGGTTCAAACAATCGACTCACAACGCTCTTTATCTGAACCAACCACAAACCCCCAATTACTCTTTACAGTTCAAACGGGGGGAATGAACAAAAAGGCGATGTTGAAGAGGGATGTGGGTGATGGGAATTCAAGGTCTTTGACTTTAGTATAAAGTTACAGAGCTAATCTTGGATAACATGAATGTTGTGGTCATATAACAACACGGGCGGCAGCACGACTTCCTCTAATTGAGGGATTAATTACGAGGCATTTGAAGAAGATGAAAAACAAAAGAATAAAAAAAAAAGCATGACAACGGAAAATGATGCAAAAACCTTTTATTAAAGAACGGTGCATATTAGTGTAGACAAAACAGCATCTGTCAAATACCATTAATAATATAATAACATCAAACAGAACAACGTCAAGGAAAGTTAATATCATAAAAAGTACTTTTTCCCAACAAGGCAAGTGGAAAGAAAATCTGACGATGAATAATTTCTCCATATTGTGTGTTCGCACCGTGAGAGGCGTTCAAGTTCAACATCCAGTGGCGTGACAAGTGTGAAATACTTGAAACAGTCATTAATGCTCACATCTGATTGGATGACTTGCACTTCATGTCCCGCTGTAGGTCAGGCTGTGGTTCTCCTAGTGTTACCTACACAAAAAGAGACGCAGCATCCCAGTGTGAGTGTCATCATGGCGACCCATCAAATCTAATCTATCTGACTGATGGCTCTTTTGAGATCCTCACTGTCGGAGTCACTTTACGCTGTGAGGAGGAGCGTGGTTAAGGAACGTGTTGTGATGTGTGCGAGTTCTGAGGGATGTTGCTGGAGATGTGAGCCGTAGCGTCGTTTGACTGGGCCTCTTATCACTGCATGTGTAGATGCTTTTCATAGCGACGTAAGTGGTTCTTACAGTTTGATGGATGGAGGCGAATCAAAAGCCTCACAACTTTGAGCTGTCACAGTCAAGAGACAAGTGAGGCATTATATCATGCATTTGCACCATTAAAAGTGCCGACCAGAGCCTCTAATTAAAGTACGTACTGAGCTACAGTATAATCCCTGTCTATCACAGAATGTTTTCATGGTATTGTACAGATGGACAAACCTCTACATGCAGTAAGCACACGCAGATACTAAAACTAAAAAAACATGCTAACCTCAAGCTGCGACAGGCGTCCAGGTCTTCCTGCAGCAAAGTGGCTCTCATCTCATGAAAGCTAACCTGCAACATGAACATATATTAGCAAACTCTGCAAAAGAGCAATCTTCAGTCTTTACTGTGATTACGTGCATAAGGACGGCAGTAAGAAAGCATCCGAGTACAGAAAGAGGAAGTGGACAAGGTACAATGGCTTTGGGTCAGTTGTGCTTTTAGGTGGGGGGATAGTTAAGTGGGGAAAAGTGGATGAAAGGCTTGGTTGTTGAGTCCAGGGGTCAGGACAGCAGGGGTTGGGGGTCATGAGATTAGGGCAGCAGGGTTAAGGCACATGGGGACAGAGAGGAGATTATGAGGCAGGTTAGCTGAGGTTAGGACGCTGCAAGAAGGAGGCTGTGCCGTTCTTTTGTTTGGCTACAAAGCACGAGTTTATTTATGAAGTGTCTTTGGCTGAAGTGAAAATAAACCACATCTACATTTACATGGCATGTAGAGCCTGGCAGAGTGATCACGGCTCAAAAAGAATCCGTATTGTTCTGGGACTACCATACTGGAGCCGAGGGTACATTCCTTTCTGTGGAAGGGAGACCTCAGGAAAGTTCTAGCGTTTCATTTGGCGCTTCACAGCGTTGAAGAATATGCAAAACTCCAGAGAGGCGAAAAACTCTGTCTACCTTAGTTTCCCCCTGTGATACAATAATGCCCTTTAATATGCAAAAACAAAACACATCATCAATGAGAGGAGAGAGAATTCTGGTCACGAATTACATCTCACAAACATATCAGCTCATACAGCTGCGGCCTGTTCGCTGAAATGAGGTCTTGGTGGACCTATTTGCACAAGACAAGGGTTAATGATCTCACATTACAAAGAATATTGTAGTTCAGGTCAAATTCGATACAGGACACACGCGTTTGTTTACAATGTAAATGGTAAGAAAATGAAAGCTCTATGTTACAAATGGGGGGCAGATGTAAAAACATGAGCACCCGTTGGAGGCATAATGTCTTTGCAAAAGGGCGCCTGAAAGGATTGCATGGTATGTGTGAGCAGAATGTCTAAACATCATACTACTGCTGACCAGGTCAAGTTCGTTATAGATTACCCTCTTTTGTTTACAATGTAAAAGGTGAGAGAATGAAACCTATGTATTGCCAATGAGGGGCAGATGTAGTAAGATCAATGCAGCCCTGATGTCATTGCAGTGGGCTCCTAAATGCATGGCATTATATGCACAAACAGACAGAACGGAGGATGTCTGAACCTGCATTCTGCCTGCCACAGGGGTGCAGGATGGCAAATTGCATTTTTCATACTCATGCATTTGTATTCATGGGGAGGGGTCGAGGGAAAAGTTTTGTGCAAAAACATGGTAGGAGCTGCACAATGAGAGACTGATTATGTATTCTGTTGTAAAAAATCTGCGGGGGAGAAGCACGTGTATGTTTTGCAATGACATTTTTCCACCTCGTAAAAGCCGGTGCAATCCAGACTGCATGTTAGCGGTGTGAAAAGGAGCAACAAGCCATGTTTTGATCCTACGTACCACATTAAAAGCAACCGTATGTTATCCCTTCTTTGCAATTAATTCTGAACTTCATTGATTTCCCTCTGTGTAGATCCACGCTATAATATTTACTTTGATATAGCCACAGGAAATTGTGTTTTCTGAGTGGTTTGGAATTACCATCCTGTATTATCTCAGATTGATGACATGTTATTAGCATCTACAGTCGATCTAGTTCCTGAAGGCTAATTTCTTTACTTCAATGTTGGTCGGCGGTTCTATGATTCCTTTGAAATGAGCCCAGTGAATGATTTTGTTCAGTTGTGTGTGCCGCAAATCAGAGTTAGACGTCGGTGACATGCGCTGATTTCATGATCAGCCCCAAGTTCAATACGTTCAACTTCAAATGAGAAGGCGTAGCGTGCGCTATCTGCGGACCGGCCAAGTGGCTGTTTGCCCTACGCTCTCCAACGTACGAACATCTGGCCCTCGGGGTCAGAAGGAAGCCAATGAAATCCGTAAGAGACGCGACTCAGAGGAACAACAAGGCTATATGTGGTTGTGGAAGGGATGACTGTGATCTGGTGGAGCGGGAGAGGAGATTAAGCTTCATAAAGAGGATTGGCAGGGTTCAAAGTGAAAGCAATGTCTGTGATTGACTGCCACACCAAAACCACACTGAGCACATCTTTTTCCAAATAAATACTTCTGACATGCATATTCATTACAATAGTTTGAGTTGCACTTCTCTCAGCTTTTATTGATTAATAGCAGAGGGAAGTGAAGACAAAGGAAATATGATCTGCGTGGCCAAAAACATTGCTTTTATTGGCTGACTGTGTACACAAAAATGGGCTCCTCGTGTACTTCCCCATTATAGTATTACAAGTACACACTGAAGAGCTGATGAGGATGAAAAAGATACGAGGAAGATGTTCTTGGCTGGCAGTAAAAACCTGCCTCCGTTTGGTGTAGTCGTGCCTGTATCTGATCTGTGTCTGGCCAACAGTTCTCACCTGAGCTTTGACAGACCTGATGGTGTCCTCCAGCTCCTGCTGGAGCTCTGCTGGAATCAAACCTTTAATCCTCTCCTCGTACTCTTGACGCACAAGAGTGACCTGAGAATACAGAGGCAACTTTAAAAGAACAAACTAACAAATTAATACATCCAAATTGCACATTATTCAATTATCAGTGGTAAGTAATTCCTTTGTAATATCCATGTAGGCAGACACACACACACACACACACATATGCTCAGAGTATTCCCTCACTCTTCACAGCTCCTTTACATCTCTGCAGGGGGTCCACAGACCAGCATGACTCGCTTTGCACAACACCCCCTACTGGCTGCTGATGACTACAGCCCGATCTGACACAATGCATTTATGGGCTCGGCACAGCTGGGTTTGGAAGAGGACAGAACACATCAAACACAGCAGCAGCTCAGTAGCAGGTTAGCCTGCTCGCTCCACTGGGGAGGACTGGAGGAAGTCTGTCTGGGGCTAAATTACACTCCACTAAACCAGAGTCTGATTATAGAAGCTGAAAAGGGTTTGGTTTGTGCAATCCCCTCGTTTTTACCCACAAGCACACATGACTGGAAGCGCACACACTCACATATACCTCCATGCACACAGACACACATATGCAGAAACACAGCTTTTACAGTACTGTAAAGCATTTACAGCTTTGCGAAAAGAGTTGCTGAATCAATTACTTCAGAGCTTCAGCTAGATGAGCAGTTTTACAGCACTTTAGGAATTAACAGAGAGCTTGGAAAAGCAACCTTCATATTTCAAGGTGCAACAGATTCGTAATGTCTTTGACAGAGCAAAAGTCCAAGTTCCCACCTCTCATCAGTTCGGTCTTTCAAGTGAACAGAGCAGGAATGAGGCGAGGGGGAGGGGAAAAGATTGGTTTTCCTAAAATAATTTTCCTGTTGTGGATTTAACTGATTGTTCTGGCTTTGGCTAATTAATCTTACTGGGCACAATGAAAGGGATTGGGAAGCACTTCAAAGCAACCCCCGTACAAATGATCCCAACATAAAGCAGCTCACTTTGTCTCGGCACAGCGTGCAGGAGATTAGCCTGCCACAACTTTGCCAATTTTTCAATCTCCTGCCCTATTCAATACGGAGTGTCGTGCCAATAATATCGGGCTGAGAGTCCAACAGTTTACAGAGCTGTCTTTTTTCTCCCTGTGTGAGAATGAAACTTGAGAGGGATCTTTTCAAACAAGTGGCAAAGACGGTTTGCAGAAGCTTTAATTTGAACGTCTAGGAGTTAAAAAATGAGCTGAAAGTTAACAGAGTGCAGATTTTAAAAATGTCTCTCTCTATCTATAGGAGCTTCTGTAGTCATAACAAAAATGGCTGGCAAAGACAAAACACACTTCACTACCTCAGACCAAAGCAATAAACAATGGCTGAATAAACACATCCCTTACCAACCACTCTGAATACAAGTCGAGATTCCCCAAAAGCCATACTCCTTAGTTTTGCATTTTTGGTTCATGCTTGGTGAAGTCACCACAGCAATGACAGATCCGCTCTGCCTAAATTACAAGCTCCTTTGTGGCAATGCTGTCTCCATTTTCATTCCCATACATTAGAATGGGCAAGGCAAGGATGGCCAGGACTCACAGAGAGCGACGGGAGTCTGCTGTGATGAAATTAGACAAGCTGTGAATGTTTGCTTTGGTAACAACAACAGAGGGAAACCAAAAACCAGAATAAAGATTTAATGTGACACAATAAATATGCATTAAACAGAAGCTCTGGGTTTAAGTGTAAAATACAGCAACATGTCACTTATCGCTGATTTGAATAGGTTGTATTGCCTTGATTGCAAAAAAAAAAAAGGCACTGCATATATATTATTGCGCAGTACATCTACATAAACCTGAAGGCGTATGCTGCAGGTTTCAGCTCTTGCTGCACAGTAGCAGACCCAAAGCATTTGCAATCACATCTGTCCACTGTATACCTAACTGAGGCTTCGCCATAGTTTACTATACAACATGTGTGGGTGGAAACAGCAGCCTTTTTATAACAACACTGCTGTTGTGGAATCTTATGCTAGGCTAACGATCCAGAAAAAAGTTTAGCGGCGTTAAGACTCAAAATAGGAGCATCACTTAAACTCCCCAAAGATGTCTGTCTCGTTCCCTGTGAGACTCTTCTTCCTGCAGCTTTGCATCTTCTCGCAATTCCGTAGTCCCTCCCCTTCACATCTCATATTTTTCCTCATGCATGGAAATTTTTCTTCTTTCAACCTCTTTTTTTTACAGCAAAGGCGTGTTTGTTTCTCTGACAGGTGGCAGCAGGCATGAGGCTGCATCTATAATAAAGCCTCCTCGCCATTAAGACAGATGTTTGGTGCTATGGAATAGTGCTGTAGATCAAACCTTCTATGAGCTTTCAGCCTTTGAGGGACTCGAGATGACAGTGTGGAAGAAGAGAGAGAGGAGGGAAATCACAAGGAAAAAAAAAAGAAAAAGTGTGCCACTGCTTCCCAAAGCATTAGAAAAGGACTTTGACTTTGTGGAGAAATATTAGGTTTCATCTCCACGGCTCTTTTTTTTAAAATGAGACTTTTGTTCCTGATGAAGTGCGATCCTCCCGTTTTGAAGACTGCAACGAGCAGCAGTCACTTTCCCCTCCAAGTAATTTTAAAATGACAACATTTCATCTATATATAGTCTTTAGATTGTGGTTTTGACTTTCCCTTGCGTTTGGTACTGTCACACGGCGTGGTTTTTGACAGCTGCCAGCAGAAAGGAACAAGCCCTCAACACTTTCAACGTTCAAATGAAGTATGTCACATTGTTGGGAAGGTTGATGTATGCTAATGAAGTTGGGGTGTGTGTGTGTGTGTGTGTGTGTGTATCTGTGTGTCTGTGTGTGTGTGTGTGTGTGTGTGTGTGTGTGTGTGTGTGTGTGTGTGTGTGTCTGTGTGTGTATGTGTCTGTGTGTGTGTGTGGTTGTCAGGTAAAGTGTCGAGCTGTTTCCAGGTCAGACCATCTCTCTCTCTCTCTCTCTCTCTCTCTCTCTCTCTCTCTCTCCGTCTCT
>CAAKHC010009479.1:0-15200 GCA_901007825.1 Macroramphosus scolopax | reverse complement strand
TTATAGTTGTATCGTGTAAATTGTTTATGCCTCTCCAACGGGCTGTATAAAGACATGCAGCGTTTTGTAACCTGCTTTTATAGTCAGCCTGCATTATTATCATCAGTAAGTTTGAATTATGTTCCACTCGGCAGCAGGACAGGATCACATTTCAGAAATATAGTTCTGCCACACATCTTAAATCCATGAGTGGAACCTGCTTCCCTCTTTGAAGGGATGTTATCTCCTGCAAGATACATTTCTTACAGACAATCAAGCTGTATTTCAGTTTTTCTTTGAGGCTTAAGTTTAATCTTATTTTATAAGTAAGTTAAAGTTCTTTGTTAAAAAAGCTCATGAGGCAATATAATGATGAATATTCAAAACATTGTGTCATATTTACAAAGTCCCTTAGGTGCCCTATATTTAAATGTAAAATCCGGGTATATTTTGATACCATCCTACCCGAATATTGTAGTTATTAGACAGAGAAAGATTTTCATCTTGAAATCTGTTTTCAGAACAGAATCCCATGTAGGAGCATCTCCGCCCAGTGAAAAGTGACCATTGTTTCATTCTCTCCATCCCCCCACTGGGTTAATAATCAACGGAAACTTTAATAATGAGGTGGTTGACGAAATGTTCAGTCAGATATTTAGCAAGTGAACTTCACCAAGGTCATTCCTCAGATCTCTTGACCCCTGCTGCAGAGCAAACCTGATCAAAAGCCAAACAGTTTGTGTTTGATGAATAAAACAAATATGTACCGGTGGAGCTTCGGAGACGATGATTTGCTGGAAAGAGGTAGAAACTGCCAAAACTGAGCAGAAAGTTTAAAGGAAGCAGTGGGAACTGGCTTGGAACAGGAGAACGACCTGATGGGTGAGGCAGGTGTCATTTAGGCATCACTGTGGTGGCATCACGTGCAGGGGTTAGACAGTGTGCCTCAGCTCACCTCCACCTCTCCGGCTGCTCCGAGTTTCCGTTTCCGGGTCCAGGTATGTAGAGCGTGTTGTGTCGTGCTGCAATTGTCTACTCATGTTGTAAAGTACAACTGTACATGGTGTGACTCCGTGCTCGGAGGCTGCAGCTGGTGAAGCAGCTCCCTGCTACTTCTGAGCAGCGTGTGAATGTGAGGTAACTCGTTGTCTGTTTATTTTTCTGATTCATTTCGTCATGCAGCAGTGCAGCGATTCATGTTATTGCTATTTGGCTTTGCTTTGCCGGTTGCTTGTGATTTCCATTGTTTGTTTTGCGTGTGTTGCATTTGTTTGTTAGCTGCCATTAATTGCAGCACTGCCTTCATCTGGTTTGCATTTGTTTAGTTTGTTTATTTGTGTTTATTTCTGGCTTTCCTCTCAGACTGTGTGGATCAGTAGCATGCACAGTTTTTGTCTATTGTGTATTAAGGAGAATTAAAATGAAATAAACATGTATATTTGTTCTGAATGAATAATAAAAGGTATTGTGTTAACTCTAGTGAACATGAATAAATCACTGTTGTATTCAGATACAGGCGCCTCTGTATTCATTTGTCCTCACCTGTGTGTATAAAGGGGATGATAACTGCTTCAGTCTTTGGGTGAAAGTCCCTTGGTGGCGTTGTTGGTATTTGAAATCTTCCTAAGATGTGATATCGGGAGGCCATCGTACTTGTGTAGGTTGTTTAGGAAGACACTCAATTCCCAGTTTTTCCACTGAAGTTGCTGATGATCATACAAGTCTGCCTGCAGTTTATTTTATACAGTGCAGGACATGTGTTGTAAAAGAATCGCTTGTAGAAACACAACCTTAAATATCACTGCAACATTTTGACATGCTGTAGCATAATCCGTATGCCATAAGATGTCAGCCTCACACGGTGGATTTCCTCGCCCTTAAAGCCTTTCACCACTGCACTTTTCTTCTGAAGTGCAATAAAAAGAGGAGGGAGAGGATGGACAGCTCGACACCTTTCCCCCCTTAAATCCTTTGCAGAGTCGTTGCTTTAATGATTAGGAGCCTGTTTCATTAACTGCAAGGCTGCTGTAACAGAACGAACATGCAAGTTCAGAAAAATATCACTTCTCAATTCATGTATTTAAGTGTCAAAGACATTCTGACAACGGGCACAAATCAGTTTCAACACCTATCGTTTATTTCCAGTTCCACTATACAGGAAATGCATCAAGAGCATCACAAGTAATTACAACAGACATTTACATTTCTAATCCCTCTACAATGCTCTACTCCTCAGTCCTTAGTTCTGCTTCTCTGTGTTTGTGAATCAAACGCATGTAAAAGTAGGTTGTAATTATTCACACATACTTAAAGCAATTCATTTTAAGTCTAAATCGAAATGCCTGCCAGCAGTTTGCTGTTAGAAAGCATTCTATCATCTGCGCAAACAAAACATGAGCTGTTTATTAGAAGGAAGAATATGCACGCCGTAATCATTTGAGAAATAGCCTGGAGGATGCAACTGCCTGTCCTGTTCATTAATTTAGTATCTACTGAAAAGATGCCATCACATCTCTCCAAAGCCTATCCCAATATTTTTTCTTTTCTCTTGCCATTTTTACTTGTTTCATTTTTTTTTTCTACAAAGGCTCATCCTTTCTCTCCTGTCTGTCTTTCCTTCTCTCTATAATATTCCTCTTTCAAATCCTCTCTGCTCCTGCGAGTCCATCCTTTTGAGGAGATGTGATAGATGTCCACACAGTTCCCTGAGTATGCATCCCTGTGGGTGGCTCTGTAAACAGCCTCTCTAGCTATTGAAACAGCTTCGTCCAATGTCAGTCCCCACTGAACCCCTTGGTCTAAAATTGAGTAGGCATAAGGTGATCCAGAGCCCACAGAAAAGAGGGTTCCTTGCAGGCGAGTGCCATCACTGCATACGTAGAACACTCTGGGTCCAGAGAAACTGTCAATGCAACACTGAATAGCACTTGCTGGAGTCGAGCTCTGAGTCTTTGTTAATGATACCTGAGTATCTACAGACTTGTCGGTCATTTGAAGCTTTGTTTCACTGCAGCCATCAAGATCTATCTCTGCCTCTGCCCCTGCGCCGCCATGGTATGGACCGACCTCTCCTCCATCCCACCCACACATTGTGGTAGCTACACACAGCTCAGTTCCCTTAAATGGGTGAAGCATGTGTGAAAGCAATTTGGCGGCTCCACTTGTGGACAACTGTCGGCCGTGGCGGAGCTGGTAGAGCCGCAACTCTCTGGCCAGAATCCGTTTCCAAAGAGAACAGTCTGCTGAAGTACCAGAGGTAGTGCACACCAAGTGACTATGAATGGGCAGGATCTTCTGGGAGGCTGGGCAAGCCACGAGGCCAGAGCAACTGGAACGAGTGTCTGCTGCAGCCAAGACACCGTCCTGAAACATGAAGGCCAGGGTGGTGGTGCCATGAGACATGGGAAACGGCAGAGGCACCGACTCGGAGGGAGGAACGGTCGGAAAGGAGAGGGAAGGCAGGTGGGACTCTTGGAACGAGACAACACTGGATCTCTGTTCACTGCTGATTTGCCCAAACTGTATCGGACTTTCATCAAGGTACTCTGCAACTGGTATATAAAACTTAAACAGACCGGCCCTATTGATGACGGGCAGATCGGTTGTATAGTTAAAGTTTCCAAAAGAACTTTCAGTGGTTATACTGTCCAAGAACACGCTGTCCTGTCGGTTGAAACGGCACAGGTCTTGTAAAGCCATCGATGACTCGGCTGAAACTTCTGAACGTCCTAAAGAAAATTGTTCTCAATCCGAAAAAAAATCCAAAATATTCCTGCCAGATGACCGAGAAATGTTTATTTCATCCAGAGTTGTGGAGAATGTCTGAGTAGCATTTCGCCTCTTATACAGACCACGAGGCAGAGTCCTTCCACTAACACCACCCATCGGCAACAGCTACCAACACATCCAAGCACAACAGTAAGTAACCCATGGGTAATCAATTTTGGCTGCGATATCAGGTTGTTCTTCAGATCAGATTTCTTCAAAGTCTTTTGTGGGCGGAGGCCAAAGAGGACGCACGGTACTGGCAGAGGCTTGGCTCAAACATATCAAATTAAGTTAGACTGAGAGCTTTGATGCATCTCTTGTGGTTTGATCCCTAAAAGAATTAATAAAACAATGTTAACTCACATGCAGCAGCGTCAAGGTGTTTAGGGAAGTGGCCCTTTATAGGCACATTATGTAAATCGCTGAGCACACGACTGTGAGGTAATCCTGCATTACACTGGTCAAACAAATCCTCCTCAAATAGTGTGAGCATGTTTTCTGTTTCATGATTTCCGTTTGACATGCTCACGCCTGAAATGCAATTATATTTACGTATCATTCACTTCACACAAGGACAGTGTTTTTCACAAACCATTTCAGCCTCCTCATCCGAGAGGGGCGAGTCTGATGGACAATTTCATCGGGTTTGACTTCCCGTTGAGGAAGTGGTAGATGGCTCAGTGGTCCAAGAGCGGTGCCAGTGATCAGGCCTTGTCAGCCTCCAGTGGAGGTGGTGGTCTGCACATTGAAGAGGACAGATTCAGTGGTCTTCAGGAGGCTGTGGACCAGCGGCACACCACCAGAATACCAACAGGGACCAACCAGGTGCTGCTCAAATTCCCTCCCATAAATTTTATATGAGCAAAATGGTTCCAACAGGCTCATTTCCGAAGCTGAGTTCGTGCTTGACTTGGGTACCTTCATGATGGCAGTGGATCCAGGACATACCAAGGCTCAATTTATATAGTATTCATATGGATTTATAAAGTGCTACAGACAATATCCCTCTCTAAGTGACCAATAAAACCTCCCACTAAGTGCCTTCATGGTCTGTTGCAGCGGACCAGGGACAGAATCAATCAGTGTCCACATTAGTCAGATCTAATCTTTGTCCTTAATTGGGATATCTGTATTGGAAACATGCAAACCTTTGTTTGAGGAGAGGACAGCGTGATTGACAATTGTTTTACACAGACATAAAGTATCTGTTAAGACTCCCAGTTTGGGGTGTTCCAAAGGTTCCAGCATTTCATGACCAGAGAGAGTCTACCTGCGGTGACACAGACCAGGTTGGACTGACATGTCACACTTAGCTTGACACTATCCTTTATGAAGTTCAATTGCACAGCGTGAAATTAAAAACCGGCTCTTCTTATGTATCAAATACTTCAGAATGGCAGATTGTCTGGTACAGTACACGCCTGCCTGTGTATGTGTTTGATGTATGCTCATGGGGTTTGCGTTGATCTCAGCAGATTGATGGCCCGCAGGTCAGTTTCCCTTTCAATGATGGCAGCTGTTAGAACACACTCCACTTTTACTTCGTTGTCATTATAAATGACTTTACAAGCTTCATAGAGCCTCTTCAACAGAGCATGTAAGCTTTTTTTTTAGGGTCAATGAAGAAAGGCAGGGTCAGTAACTTTTTGGCAGATAGCACAGCATTTTAAATTCAAGCTCATGCTTCAGTTGCCGAAGAAATGGTTCGTCAAATCGTGCGTCGTTGCTTGGTTTTTCGGCGTCACCTTGTCTGTGTGGATCTACCTACTGGAATGGAGGCACAAGACGCTCTGTGGGATCATCCATCATGTTGATAGGAAAAACTCCTGACTCTGTTTCGGTGCCGCTTCGCGTGGGTCCGAGCAGCTTGTGGGTACAACTGACGCTGGTTCCTGAGATGATTGTGAGCAATGATGTGTGTTTTTCGTGACTGTGGAACAGAATGTGTTATGTATTAATAAAGAGCTTTGGATTTCCTATGGTGAAATATATGACTCTCATGTCTCCTCTGTAGGGGATGTCATAATTCAGGCAGCCGTGACAACAGGAGAAGATTAAACTCTCCACGCTAGTGTGGCGTTTCCCCCGCGAAATGGATTAGACTACACTAACATATAGGTTTCAAAGGTACAGACCCTCGGTATGTGCCTCTGCATGGCAGGGAAATTAATAGAAATTAAAATGCAGCTCGAGGCAACATCTTATTCTCATCCTTTCTCGTCTGAATTATGCTTGGTGCCGTAGCTTTGCAGTGTTTTATTTCCTTTTGAAACGGCTGTAAAATCCTGAAAGATGGTTCGTTTCCAGCTGGGAAACTCCAGGCGATTGAAGTGTGTGCTGCAATTTGGAGCTGTTCACAGAAGAGTAGTTTTTTTTTCACAGTGTTGCCAGCTCATACATTATGTCTGACTTTCAGATGGTGCTGGATACAAAATGGGATGATGGACCTCTAAGATATTTATATGAGTAATTATATAATTCAAGACAATTCTGTAATTTGTTCTCTGAATTTACGGTTTGTCGGATGAGCAAACCGATGACCTTACAAAGAACCTGTATTTCCCAAAAGAGGCCCACAGAATGGTCATGAGTGCTCCAGTGTATTAAATATCTTACAGATTTCAGAGGAGTTCCGCTATGATGACACTGATGGATATTTTTTCCTTGTACGAGGAAAGTGCATATCAAACGATATTTGGGGCGTTATATAATTCTACTGGAGAGGTTAAGAAGTGCAGAATCTCATGTTACTGTATGTTTTATTATTCTTAATCCCAGT
Organism: Macroramphosus scolopax; assembly: GCA_901007825.1. Lineage (NCBI taxonomy): Eukaryota > Metazoa > Chordata > Actinopteri > Syngnathiformes > Centriscidae > Macroramphosus > Macroramphosus scolopax. Next base: position 8,674 of record CAAKHC010009479.1, on the reverse strand, counting down.
GTGTTAAAAAAAGATGTAAGAGAAGTGCAGGGAAAAGAAAATAACTTTACCCCAAGCCAGCATTGACTCATCATGACTGTCTGGAATTCGAGCATTTACAGCAGTTTTCCTGCAGGAAGTCACAGTCACGTCCCGTCACTGATCAACAAAGACAAAATATTATTTTGACAAGCACTTTGAAATGGGTGTGCAATCATTCTACAGAGAGCGGATCTATATATCATCAAGAGTCTCAATAAAACAACGGTTTACAGTTTGATTGGTGCGTTCGGTGATAATCACGTTACTCCTTCCTGCTACAGCTACTCACTGTCGCCTCCTAAGGTACAAAGTGGTATTAGCGAACAAGTCGGTGCTACAATAGCTAGTTAACATCCATACAAATGATCCCTTTAATAATATGGTGGGGTGGCAGAAAACAATTGAAGTGTAGGCACAAATAAACGCACACACACCTGCAATCACACCAACATGACATCAGATTGTCCCCACAAAACATTATTTATAGTATTTGTCCAGACAGTTGGATCACAGGAGGCCAGTTTACTTTATTGGTCTCAATCTCAGATTCAAAATATAAGTCGGCAAACGTCTTGATGAAAAGAAGAAGATACAAAGATACAAAAGGCTTTGGAGCCTGTGATGAAAAGAAATGTACTGCAGCATGCTTTCCTGTTTATTCTTGGCATATTTAAATAAGCTGTGTCTCATGAATAGAGGCTGCTGTCTGATTCATATGAACTGATAAGGTTAGGTTAGTAAATAAGATGGTGGCAGTTCATGCGTGCATTCAGAGGACAACACAAAGACTCTATTGTCAGCTTCAATTCACTGTGAGTACAATTACTGTCAGTTTTAATAGACAGGATTCCAGCTCCTATAGTTTCACCAAACTGGTCAGAGCAGAGTACAAAAATCCATCTCGGGCCAATATCGATTAAATGCTCCGCAATCTCATTTTCTCAGCCAGCTTCTTTCTATAAACAAGAAGCTCCTCCATGATCACAACGTGTTCTGTCAAAGTCAAGTATTGATGACAGTTCCTGCGTTGTTGGCATCTCTTTCCCCGGCTACCGTCAATAAAACCGAACCCACACAGTCCTAATAAAGCGGATTAGCTGAGTTTATAAGTGTTTCTATAAAAAGGCCTTGGGATTCCAAACTTTAACTTGATTGTTGAAGCATGAATCGTTGAAGTTATCGAGACGTTTTCAGGGGCCTCGGGGGCCTTTCGAACTGAGACACTGGAGAAAAAACATCGATAGGAGGAAAAGAAACAATATTGTTTAGCTGTAGAATAAGAAGCAACAGCAGCTGGAGCAGAGTCACTAGTGATAGACGGACAGGAAAGTGTTTGATGTTATCACGTATATACATATACATACATACAATCAAGAGGATTTAAACAGCCTCACACACACAAGACAAGAGACGTCTTTCTGAATCTTCAATTCAATGCAGTGAGAAGAAACAATGTCTCATGTATGTGTTGTATATAAATCAGCTGCTCTGTGCGTCTGTGTCAAGAGGATGTGTAGTAAATATATCTGTACAGATTCATAGTCAGGGAGAGTCTGGGATCAGAGCGGACTAATAACGCCTCTATTATCCTTGGAAACGCCTGGGAGCAATGCTGCACTCTGGACAACACGGGGTCTCCAAACACATGGCGAGTGCAGCGAAGTGGTTTGTGCCATGCAGATGAAGGATCCCTGAGCGATGTGCCACTACTCCATCCCACCGACGAAGGTGCTAAGAGACTATAAAGACTAAAGCTATTTCAAAGATCAAATTGAACACTGGGTAGTGTGTGTGTGTGTGTCTGTGTTGACACTTATTGATTCACAGATTGATGCTGGTTCCTCCAGGGCCAGAGCGTGAAGAGAAACTACACCACAGGTTTTCAGTTGCCGGAGAAAAGCTGCAGCAATGCTACGTGTGTACTCTGTTGTAATCAGTCGGAGTGTTAGCAGTATATTCATGCACTATGAATACCCGTTTCTGTTTCCTTGCTTTAGGGCTCAATTAGTGCCATGAATGGTTCAGGCTTGTACCGAGGGATTATACTGAACAACCACAAAACTGCAGAGAAATACTTTGAACAAGCTGTTTTGCTCTGACTTGCAGTGAGAAATGTTTAATCTCGGAAATTCTCCCCGACAGTCCAGAGGAACGGTGTGTGTGAGTGCCACACCCTGTTAAAATGTACTTTATCAGTTAAGAAAGTTACGATTTTGCAGCAGTTCCTGAATGCATCTCGGTTCGGTCATGTCCCTGCAGCAGTGGAGTAATCTTGGTACCTTTCAACAGGAAGCCTGGAGGGGGTGTCTCAGGATATGGAGAGGGCTGTGATGTAAGAGGCTTTCATTAGCTTGGTGAAGAAAGCTCTGTTATGGGTTGTTGCACTGCAGCCTGCAGCTCCGCAGCATCTAATGTCAATGACAGGGGCTAATTCAAGGTCATAACCTGGTATTTGCATATCTAAAAATAAGAGCCGCTGCATTCTTGTCTGGCAGATGCTGTTTACCAGATTTTACTCCAGGATCTTATGAATTTAAAGAAGCTCCTGCTCTAGCTTCAGCAGCTGTTTTTAGATTGACCCCAACAAAGCAGGGACTATTTTTGGATCATGGTGGAATATATCCCGGTTATGTGGGGTAAATTATAATTCATCTCGCCTCCTTTACCTTCTGTGCAGAATGCTAAGAAGGCCTGTGAACAGAACGACACCTGGGACTCATGATTGGAGAGGCTCTCCAAGTCTACCCACAGCGCTCCAGGTAAGGACATTCATTTCAATTACTGTACAGTTGTCATAATCATTTTCTCAAATGTTGAGGCATCAAGCCTTTCTGAAGTGTCTTTAGTGGCTGAAACTGGTTGTTTTGTGTCTCCTCCTTGTGAGGTAAAGGCCGGCTCGCTCTGGTTTTAAGACTTTTCTGTCCTTCAACAAAACAAGAGCTGTTTTTTTAAGCAGAACTCTGAAATCAACGTCAGCTAGCTGAAGCTCTGGGGACAGCTGATAAAGAAACTGCACTATATAACAAGCCGCAGGGAAAGTATTAGCAGTTTATTGCATTGCTCTTTTACACCCTGGGTTCATTTTCCTGAATCTCAGTCAGGAGCGTCAGATATCTGCTTATCATAACTACTCTATATGAAACTACCATCCCCATCCGCCGGTTGAGTTCCCATATTTCCTAACACCTGAACCTCTTGTTCTTTCCCCGTCAATCAGGTCCATAAACAGCAAGTATTAATCTTTTATGGCGACGTTGAGAACGGGGGAGAACTGCTACTCTGCCTGCAGAACACAAGAAGACTCATTAGGCCGTATCGATGTATAGCAGAGCGGCTCCAGCAGAGCCGCCCTCAGGTGACACAGTTACTTGTCAAATGAGGGCTGTAATCTCATCACCCTATGATAAACTTAATTAAACCTCCAAAGGCTCACTGCAATGCATTTAGTGTTATTAAATGTGTATTATTTGTAGTAAATACTTTGTGAGTAACTCAGCAACTCTACGTTAGGGTTCTTTAATTCCACACACAGCTAATGTACAAGCTGGCCATGTTTTATCTGCTGCGATTGCGAGGAGGCTGAGAGCGGTGACGCTCTGCTCTCCAGCTCTGCTCGGAGTCCAGATGGGGAAAGCCTTAATGGAATGACTCAGAAAGCTGCTCGGCTCCTCCTGTTAGGCATCGGGCAATTAACCGTGTTCTCATGGTATGTCAACCTCCTTTGATGATTTGATCTTCCTTTAATTATTGAAATGTGTGAAAATGCTTATTGCATCATGAATAAGACACAATACTGCTATTTCAAGAGCAAAACATGTATTTAAATCCCTCTTCTTATGTCTCTGACGGCCGACACATCCCTGCGTTCTGCCCTCATTGTTATTGTCACTTCCCCATTGCAGATCTGTGTTGGTAAGTAATTCTGCTCCTCCCTGAACTCACCACAAGATGGTGTAGTTTCCTCACATATTATCATTGAAGTGGTGCAGCAGTCTGACTGATGAGCCACATCAGAAGCCAACTTATCAGGTTTGTTTACTGTGAAGACTGTTCATACTTATTATAACACTGTAAGTAATAATTCCATAATTATCCTCTTTTATGCTCATTAATTTGCTAATTAACAAAAGGACAAAAGGATTACAGTCGTCCTGCGGTGGCAATTTGGGCGAGGACGTCATCTGTCAGCCAGGATGTTGTCAGCTTGAATAAAGTGCAGGATGGCATCATGTGAGGATCCTTCAGAGGGAGTCTGTGGCTAACCAAACTGGACGGCGAGCGAAGGCTCAGAGAGGCCTGCCATGTAGCAGTGACTGTCTGGTCCACGTCTCTGTGCTCTCTGCACCAAACTCCTCTATCATCTCTTATGACACACAATGTCCAGCTCGGTGATCCAGCCGCCGCAGCAGAAGCCCCAGACACTACACATCGTCACAGCATACATTTAGCGGATGAGTTAGTGGCTATTTGTGCCTCAGTGGCGTGTGACTCATGTAACTTCTGAGAAAGGAAGCAGAGAAGCGCCGATCAGAACGCGGTTGTTTATCAGACTGTTGGTAATGTTTCCTCAGTAACCAGTTTTCCATTGTTTTTCTTTTGGATAATAAACTACGTAACATGTTGTTGCTTTGATGAATGCTGAGTAAGAGCCATAGTTTACACTGTCCCGGGAGCTGGTGCCAGGGAAAGACAGATTAAGCTTTTGTTATGTAACCTGGGCTGTAAATCCAATACAGTTGTTGCGATAAGCGAATAACTGCAGGAGTCAGTAGTGACCTGATGGACAAGTACTGTGATGACTGTAATTACAAACATCCAAAGGAAGAATCAGCCAGTCTCCCATGGATGGGTCGGGAGATGTTTCACCGGAGGCTGTGTTTTAATAGGTCAACTATTAAGGCTTGTCACTGGCCCTATCACTGGCAAGTTGACGATAAGAATCTCAAAGGAGAATGGACATGCCACAAAAGCATGCAGGACCCTTCAACATCTGTCCAAGGCCACAGCGTGTTACAAGTTATTGATTTAGTCTCTGACTGGGCATGCATGGGATAAGACAGTATCAGTTCCACCCATCGCTACAGGAGACAACGGCAGGACGTTTGGTTTGAAAGGATAAGTTACTATGGCAATGGCACACACCTCAAACACTCCTTCAGGGCCCGGGGTGTTCTTCAAACAGCAGGGCTCCTCTGGGAGCTGTCACTGGCTGCAAGAAGATAACATGACGGCTGATGTTCCTGAAGATTTTTGTTTTATTTCTTTTAAAATGATGTTGAACAGCAGGTTTTTCTTGCATTTGCCCTGATGAACTGTGATGATGGGCAGTTAATAGCAGTGAGTGTTGTGGCCTGTAATCAAGGAGCTGCCGTTAGTTAAATAAGAGTTAACAGTCCCACAAGGAGCTCCTCTGTTCCCATTGAAGTCGGTGGATAATTTCATCATGAAATATTTTATATTTCCCCTCTTCTGTCTCTGCAGCTTTCTTTAAATGAGAGGGTCACCGGAAAACTATAACGTCGTAGTGAGTGAGTGTTTAGACGTTGGCATGGTCGTGTTTTATTGTCTATCGTGTTCTGAAGAAGACACACAAAATTTTTATATTATATCTCAATTGTGAAAGGGACATTGACATTAACATTTTCACTTTAAAAGCTGTTAAGTCCTCACTTTCAGTGCTTCAGTTAAATTAATAGAAAGAAACATAGAAATTATAACTAATTAATAATACAATTAATATACTTTCACTAATAAGTAAACATAGGAAAGGAATAAATGGGGCCCAGGTGAGTCTGATTGGCAGTGAGGCAATGAGCCGATGAGCTGACAGGTGAGGCTGGTTAGTAGGCTGGAGATGAGGATCTCTGGGATGAAGGAGTGGGCGTGGCCCTGACACTTTCTCATGGTCACATGAACATCAGGTGTCACTGTGAAGTAATGGTACATGGCCACAGATGAATTACTCGTGGGATCGAGATCATTAATTCGTCGCCTTTAAATAATAAGACATGGCTTCTAGGTGATTCCCCCGATGGATGGAGATAAAGACATTGTTCAATTCCCATATTCTTCATTTCCTTACAAGGAAGATGACAAGCTGGATAACAGAAGCTTCTATTTCCAGCTAACGGGGAAACAAATGTGTCGACCAGATGAATCTTAGCGGTTGCAATGTGCTTCAGTTCTTTGCCAACAAGCTCTTTGACCAGCAGCCGCACTCACTGGCAGAAAGTACAGCGTTCGTACATTCTTCTCCAGTCGAAGTAAACTCTTTCTGAACCCTCTGGAGTATTTGATTTACATGCAGGGACAAAGGCTTCGACAAAATACACCAATATTTGACTTGAGATGTGTCACACGTGTAACAGAGACACTATCATGACTTTTCTATTAATTTGCCAGATTTGCAAATTTAGTCACTGTAATTGTTAATCAAAGAGTTTAATTATACCGTCAGTAACATCTAGTTTTATCTATTTATTTCTTACGTCAAAGGGCTGCAGTAACATGGAAGTTTATGACCAGTATGACCATTAAGGGTGAAAATAACCCATTGGGTCGATGAATGACATCATTTTTTAGGCTCTGTCATTACATGGAGACGATCCCACCCAGCGCCCATCTCGTTCCCGAGGAACACAGCGGAGCAACGTCAAGAGATCTACATGTTTGTAGCGTTCTGCTCCGCTGTGCCTTAAATGAGCATTTATCCCAGGTAACATCAGTTGGACTTTGGCAGCATCTTTATCAAGCGATTAACACGATTGACACATCTACGTTTGTTCTAAATGAGACCAGCTGTAACGGCATCAAACTCAGGGTGGACCAGACCCGTCAGCAGAGCAGGACTCAGGAACACATGAGGGAACATTGTGTTTAAACTCAACACCAGTTAAAATAGAAGTTTGACTGACGGAGATGTCAGTCGACATCGTAGCAGCAGTCTAATCAGCCGATCAGAATCAGCTGGGAGTGTTCAACTTTAGATAGATGTTGCCATAGTGACGTTAATTGCTGGTTTATCAGGCTGTAACTGCTATCAGCACGATGTTTACATTGCTGCTGAACTGGGTGATATACTTTATAAATACAACAAGTTTACTTAGTTTCTCTCACATTGGATTACAGTCTCTGGGGCAGTGGGAGGTCACTGCAGCAACTGGGGGGGTCATGAAGCAGAATGTCTTTCGCTGATGAAGATCAGTATCATTCTGCAAGCGTGAGTTTAAATCATTTGAGAACAGTTTAACCCGTCTCCCAACTGGATGTGATGTCAATAGACCTTCATTATTTTGTCCAATTCGGAACTTATAACTGTGCAGCTTGATATTTGCATGTACTCCAATAGATGTTAATATCCATTAGCAGGAGCCCCGGGACCCTGACGGCGCCCGCGGTGGTCAGTGCCTGCGGAGCTCACGACTGAATTTCATAAATCTGAATTATGTGTGTGAATGTTGCACTTGAATGTGAGTAAATTAAATAAGCCGGGAAGGTTCTCAGTGTTTCTGGTGCCCTGCAGACAGGCTTTACTTTACAGGCCCTGGCTGACTCTAGGTCAGATAAATACTTAACCTCTGAATGTGGTCATCTATTGAATGTACCGAATGATCTCAGTAGAGCATCTGAGGAAGCCTTGAGGGGGAAACGTGTCACTGCCACGCTGCTCACAGCGAGCTACACTTCTTCACAGTCGCTCATAGAGACTATGTGTTGTTCACATGGAATTAAAGTTAAAGGATTACGTAGCTTTGTTGTGCATGTTGTGTGTGAATATCTTCAGCCCTGATGCAGCTCATCGGTTTCTGGATTTCCAATACTTTTGTTTAAATTCAAAAGAGAACACGAACCACATAACCAGCAATACATTAACCAAACATTTAATTAACTAACTGTATGTTCAGATTTATTTCTTGGCTGCTCTCTTAAGAACTAAAAGATGCAGATTTGGAAAGTGGGAAACCTCACACGTTTGATTCATCCAGAGGAACTTACTTGGTATAATTCAAAAGATTCAAACTCCCTCGGGGCTCATGCATAGCAGCTTAATCCAACACAATAAAATAATCTACCGTGCTGTGCTGCTGGCAGCTGTCCACTGAGACTCCGAGTGCGGATTTAGAAGAATGTTCTGAGAATTAGAAGAATGTTCTGAGAATGTCACAGTTTCCCGCAGCGCTCGATGAAAGATGATATCTCTTCAGTTTCACACAAAGTAACTGGAACCTGGATGAAGAACTCATCGTGTCCGGAGCCGTGATCGCTCCTCACCGGCCTCCTGCTGTAAACCGTCACCACACTGAACTGGCCAAGCAACAGCAGTCGGGATCTCAGCTGTACATTAATATGAAACCAACAGAAAGGAACCAAAGTCTGCTGAGATTCAATCTGATCAGCCTGATTATAGATTATTGATAGATTTTGAGCTGAAGAGGGGGATTATTTTGCAGTCCATGCTGCATGCTGCTGCACTGAAATGCCACACATGCCCATTATCCACCCACACACGTGTGACATATCCACATATTCCAGCTACGTAGGTAGAAATGATGCTTTTATCATCCTTACTGGTAACTGGAGTTCATGTCCTCATGTGAACTCCACCCAACCGGAACAGAAGTCTAATCCGCTGGGATGATTATGGGTGTACAGG
>CAAKHC010009462.1:9928-21706 GCA_901007825.1 Macroramphosus scolopax | reverse complement strand
ATCATTTACGAAGTGAGGTCGTGTCTTGTTTATGTCAAAGATCTCGTAGAGCGAGCTGCATTTCGGAGTGCAATTATTTATGTTTTCTTTCTCTCCTTCTGCGTGTGTGTGTGTGTGTGCGCGCGCGTGTGTCTTATTAAGTAGTGACTGTGGCTGAATAAACAGTAAATAGTGTTCTGATCAGGAAAGAATCTGCATTCTGTGTGTGACCAGGAGGCGATTAGCTTAACTTAGCTTAGCTCAGTTTAGCTTAGCTTAGCATAAAGACTACAAGCAAGGAGAGTCAGCTATCTTAGCTAGCCATGAAAGTAAAAAGTAAACACTGACACATGTAAAGCACACTTATTAACAGAGATCTCGTTGTTCAGAAATATTTAAAGCGTTTACATTTGTTTTGTTTTCATTTGATTTTATGAAAAGGTTAAACTAAGTCTTTTAGAGCCAGGCTGGATCTTACTGTCTTTATGCTAAGCCTCCTAGCTGAATACTTTGAGAGTGGTAAAAATCATTAAGAATTTGAATAAGTGTATTTCCTTGGTGTACCAGACTGTACACAGTTTTCCTTCTTTGGCACATGTTTTAAGTGTTGAATTAAAGCAGCGGGATAATGTGATAGAAGTGATGCTGCCAGGTTTTTTAGTGATGAAGAGTAGCGATTTAACGTTTTGTCGGTGTATCAGACTTCTCCTAAAGAACTGAAAGACAATTCAATGCCGTGACTGGCATGGGAAACCAACGTTTATAGGCTTGTGTCTTTCATTGTGGACCACGAGCAGGTCATGCAAACACACAGCAGTCTGACGAGCAGCGAGACTAGCAGGGTGTTGAAAAGTGTAACCACTGGTTTGGCACCCAAGGCTTCTTCCTGTGATGCTGTTTTTCATTATCTACTCGTGTTAATCCTGAGATCTGCTCATTAAACAGAGCGAGACCATCAACACACTGTCAGCAAAGTGCCATCGCACACGCACACACACACACACACACACACACACACACACACACACACACACACACACACACACACATACACACACAGACTCCCTCTCCATCACTCAAATCATGGAGCCATATCTTCCTCCGTCACATGTCTTAGATATCCAATAAGATGACATCTGGCATTTCAGTAATCAATTTTTCATACTTCATACAGTGTCTATGAATATACCCGAAGGCCCCCAGGTGTGTGTATGTGGATGACTGAGAAACTCATGATTCTGTTTTTCTGCACGTTTGGATCTGTTTGAATTATCCCTCCTTAAAAACATAAACAAATCCAGTATGTATGTCAGGCCTGATCTCTGTCTGTTCCCACTGTGTGCATCTTGTGCATTGTACTGCACATATTTAATGCATTTTCTCTTCTGCTTGCAAATAGCCTTGGAATACTTCGCTAAAAATGACAGAGCATTCCTTAATTATATACTGTAAAACCATTACCCACAGGATGCAGCTTCGCATAACTTTACAGCGCTTTTGCTGTGCTGCCCGTCCCCACACTGCTCTCCTGCCCACTTAGAGCACTCACTGACATAAATTTTGCATGAGAATGGGAACTAGTCGCACAAATGCACATCTTTACATTGTCCTTCCTATGACTAGCATGCACTAAATCTGTCTCAAAGTGCGTACAGAAATATGCACACATAGAGTGGTTATACGGAGTCTGTGTAGGCAAACGTCAATCATCATGAAGCACGAGTTCGCAAGTTCAGACCTTGGAGCTTGTAGCCCAGATAGCATCTCTTCTTCTTCTGGTAGTCTTACTAATTCATCAAATGGGGGCCATGCACCACAATCCCAACACATCAAAATGTATTATGCACTACACCAACAGCTGGAGTATATCTCAAACATGATCAAGTATAGTTACAATTCCTACACTATTTACGTGACAACAAAACCAGCAGCTCAGACATTAAGAGAGGAATGTGAGGAGGAGGAGGGAGAGAAAAGGCCTGAACCTTTCACGCCTCTGATATCAACAGCTTGCAAAAAGCATGGAGGGGAGATACATTAGGAGAAAATAAGTAATAATGGTCATGATGTAGCATATCACAGTATATAATAATAATTGTGTATCTACTTCTTGAGTGTGTATGAATCTCTCAATCTTTCGCATTTTGAGTTAACTTTCTCGTTCTGCTTCTTTCTGCTGTATCGCTCTCCTCCCGCATCGATGTTGTGGGCAGAGTGCCAGCAGAGAGTGTGTGTTTGTGGGTCCCAGGAGTGTGTGTAAACTTGACCTATAACCCACCCTCAGGAGCTCAAGACCATCAAAAATGCATATGGCAGCAGGACTCAGCTGTAGCTGCTATATGCCCTCTTGTACGGTGAACCCTACACCGGATGCATTCGTCCTCTCATCCATTTGAATGCACTTTAAGGATAAAGTACTCATTCATGGTCGAGAAATTGCATTAAACATTCCTCCAATTAGTGCCATCTCTTTTATCTACAGTCAGAAAAGCTGATGCATGGGTTGTAAGTCTCTCAGACTCACCAGATTGTGACCCCTCCTCTGCTCCTTCTCTCCTTTTTATCTTGCATTTTTCCTGGCTAAGCATCAGTGATTCTCTTTATTTCACTAGCTTCAGACGAGGCTCGGTCCTGATGAGATGAGTTCACACAGCTCAAAGAGTAGGGCTGTGATGAAACGAGAAATCTCCCTTGCATTCGGTGTAGGCATGCAGTACAGTTCCAGTTTGTTCAAGCATGAGACAGTGAGCACAAGTCGGACTTTACAGTAAATCCTCACATGCGATCCGACGTCCTCACTCCAGGTGCAGCATCACAATGTTTCTAAAGGGATTGTTATCATTCAGCTGGCAGCTGTGGATGCTGTCTAACACTATCAACAGTAATCCAATGAGCCAGATCTCATCTTGATGTGGCCTGGCTGCCACTTGAAGGTATTGTTAGAGAAGCCTGGACACAATCCCATCATAACGGACTTAATCAAGTCTTCTATTAAAGAGAAATCCACCCCAAAAAATGAGAAATGATGGTGCCTGCACAAGGCCTATTGTATTGTTTAGTTTATTTTTTCATGAGTACCATCTGTCCAAATAGTGTCCAGTGTTAATAGGTGCAGTGCCAAAAGAGATGTTTAACAGCACATGATGTTCTGGCCAAAAGAGATTCTGTTTTTATGAGACAGTGATTGTTTAAGCTCAGGCTATAAGACTGACATTGCAATAAAAATATCATTTGAAGAGAACTTGTGTGCATCAAAAGCACAACTTGCGTATCAGGTTTAAGTGTAAATATATTGTTTTTGCATCAAAGCGCCCGCCATCAGTTAACTACTGCTCTTTTGAGGTTCATTATTTCAAGTGAATAAGTAAATAAAGTACATTCTCCTTTGTTATGATTTTTGAGTTTTACTGGAAGCTAAAAACTATCCAGTACCACCTTTATCCCACAAAACGTATATTTGAAAACTACTGTCATTTTAAAATAAGCCAGCTTGAAACATTGCAGTCCATTGGGAAACCTTGTTTAAACCTCCTGGACCCATTAATCAGTTAGAGATACAGATAATAAAATCTGCCAGGGGAAATTATCATTTCATGAGCAAAATCAGTTGCAGGAGGACAGTCTCATTCCTCTTCAGCCATTTGGACAAATACACCAGACCGACTAAACACTGTACCAATAAAGCAGTCTGGATGGAGTCGGAAACAAACTAAATGGGCACATCAGTCACGGGCGGAGAGAAAGTGGAGTAGCAGGACAAAGTATTATGGGCAAATGAATCAAATAAATGTATCCTTGCAAGATTAACAGCTGACATTTTCAGGATGTGCCGCCCGGCGATGTGGTCAAATAACACGCAGGATCATTTCATGACTGCACCGAGCCATCGACAGTCAAATCACGAAGCAAAATTCACTTCTTCAGAACTGCTTTTCTGTGTTTCTTATGTTTTAAACTCATTTTAACGAGCTTTAAATTAGGATTTTTTTTTCCGAGCGGCCCGTCGAACGATGAGTTGAACTTAATTACTCCTGTGTTTAAATGTAAAAGGCTGATACCACCATGCATGGATGAATGACACACACACACACACACACACACACACACACACACACACACACACACACACACTTAAGTCCAGTGGCATACTCATAGTCTAATTAGCACCGATACTTTGTTGTAAAGGGCAAAGCTGTCTGCTGGCTTTTTGAGCGTGACACTCCTCCGTCAACCAGAAGGTGGGGTGGGGGGGATGAAAGAGGGGGAGGAGGGGGAGACAGATTGCATCAAACACAAACACTATAACAGCAGAGCAAACACTTTTGCTTTTGTGAGCGTGTTGATCGGTCGGTAATGGGGTGGCGGTTCAACACTTGTATGTCACATTACGTGCGAGTCCTGTCCGTGAGGGGATTCACGAGCCCCGGACAATGCGGGGCAAAGAGCAAATGGATAAACTGTGATTTCCTCTCCATTTCTGGTAAATCCCATCATGCTTTTTCTCTCTCTCTATCAATCTCTTGCTTTCCTCCCATGCAGGAGCCCGAACCACAAACATGTGATTCCTCTCACCTGAGCTAAACTCGACCAAAGAGGCAAAAAACGGGCAAATAAAGAAGAAGATAAATCAAAGGCAACTGTGTTTAGAGTGGCCACGGAGGCGTGAAGAGAGAATGGCAGGGCATGTAATAGAGACAGAGAGAAGCAGTTAAGGGGCACATGTGCACGAGAAGGCGCAGATTACTGAGTCAGAGGAAATTGTGTGGCAGTGCGACGCCGAGGGATTATCAATGAGAAAAGAAACAGAGCAAATTGATTTTGAACTTCTGAGCCGAGCGGCAGCAACTACGGACTCGTTTGGGCAGTTTTTATCATATTTAGAAAGCAGATCATTTCTGCTAAGGCGTTGCAAGTCGTATAGGTCATGATGCACTTAGTTTTATACAAGGCTCTCCCCGACGGACGAGAATCGTGTCCGCGCGTCAGTGGAGCGTGTACAGTAGGTGAGCCGAATGTTGGGATGAGCTTCACTGAAGTTCAATGAACCGCGAGTCCTCCACTCTCCCGGTCTCACGTTGGAACAGATGGCGAGGCCTCGCGTTCATCCATCACCCACCATTCATTTAGCCGGGCGGGGTATAGGCGCCTGCGTGTGTCCAAAGTGTACTTTTAGGTGCAGTGATACTGAGGAAATTGGCTGTCAAACGGGTCCGTAAACCGAAAGCTCAGCTGTGGGATTTCGGGGTCAGCGATGTTTCCGGTTGAATTTCCCCCGAACAAACATTGAACCACACAAAAAAATAAAAAAATATGTATGTTTCTAAAAGACAGTAATAAAGGGAATATCTAAAAGCGAAATGTAGAAAGACTATTGGTAGGTAAGCATGATGATGGATGCCATGTCTCATCCCCCTCCTCCTTTTCTCTCCATTCTCCCTATTTTCTCTGTTTTTCTGCAGGACTGGGTTGTGGGGGAGAGGAAGGAAGTGCAGATGTGCAGTTATCAAATCATCTTTCCTCCATCCCTCTCCCCTTCCTTTTCAGTGATATCTGTGAATATGGAGCGCCTCGGGCAAGAACGCTGGAACCATCTGTTTGACTTTCCACTTGGCTTTTGCGTGGAGTTGCTCCAGTTCTCTCTTTGGTCTTCACTCCCTCTCTTCTCCTTCTCCTCAATAAACCCCTGCAGTTTCCCCCCCTCTGTACCGATCATTATTCTGCTTTGTCTAGCTCCTCCAGGGTAGCTTAAACCCTGATCTCAAACCATTTGCATAAATGTAAACGTTAAATTAGGTCTCCTCATTGTGTGTAATAAAAATCTTAATGTTATTCTATTATTTTATTTAACAAATCGGATAGTTTTGGATCAATAAGTGGTAAAGACATTTCACAGGATGCGTGATAGATGCATCATGACCCTCGTCACTTATCTCGATCTCTGCTAAGCTGTTATTTCACATCCATTATATATATTTCACACCATCTGCTTACACAGGTGAGCTCAAATGCCCGGCGCTTCAAAGACATTAACCTCCTCACTTCCTGCTTTGAAGCTCAGCTGCTGTCTTTAGGCCAAAGCTACGTTAAAAAGTTCTCATCCTCGTCAGGTGTTAGTCCTTATAGAAGATGCATGCAGAGGATTTCTCTTTCTACACACCCAGGAATCCAAAGCTTGACAGGTACGGCGGTTCCAGGTACGGCGGCTAAGCTATCGTAGCAGAAACACGGTTCAGGGGAGGGGTTTTACAAACAATACAAACTACAAACACCCATTGATATTAAGGTGCCGTACGATGGTTGCTGCAGGGCATAAATTACTCAAGACGTGAAGAACATGAATCTGATGACAGGCCGGTTTGAAAAGCTTCAGATTAAAAGAGGAAACACGCTGGGAGTCAAGACGACGCCTGCAAATTTGATGACGGCTTTAAATGTCTGCAAACACTCTGTCGTGCTTTTTGTTGCATCGTTCACCCTGTTACCTTTCGATTTGTCAATTAATCTGTCGTTCAGCCACGTCGACCTCGCGTCTTTCTTCTGTCATGAAACCGCAGCGTTTGATTCATTTCAGCGAGGAAACTCCCGTCTTCTCCGGAGGACTCGGCTCTATTGCTGCTTTTCTAAACCGGGATGAAGGCGAGCGGCTCTGCACTCTTCCCATTTAACCAGTCTATTCATTAGCTAATTAAAATAAATGGCTACTTAGCCAAATCAATTCTAAGAAGACTGCAGAACCACGATGGATCAAGGCCCGCTGGTGCAGAGGGAAGGCAGAGGTCAAATCTTACCCAAGCGCAGTGAGCTCTTTCTGGATCTCCTCCTTTTGATTCTTGGAACACTGGAGTGTGTTTTTTTTTAAATATGCATTCAAATCAAAGGCCTCACATAGCGAAGTGGTATTAATGCATTCATTAAAGAATAATGCATCCTGGACTATGAACAGTATCACAGGCTTCTGTCAACAAAAAGGCAATGATGCTGCTCCCACAGATGAATTATTCCGTTTATATTATGCTTTTATTAAGCTGTTGGAAGCAATAATCAGCAAACAATACAATTCAATTTGGGTGCACAACAGCTTTGAATTTTAATAAGCAGCACGAACAAAGGTGTCGTTGTATATGTGTGGGCATGTGCATATATGCACTAATACATTTATAATTAGAAAAATAAAACTGGGCAAGGAACGAGAGCAGATGTTTTACTAGCTTGATCATTTGTTCAAAGGGAAATGAGGTGATACTTTTATTCCCTGCTTAAATTTCAAGAACGTCCTCTAATTCTAGTGAGCACTCCTCCTTTTTGTTTTTTAAATGATACACAGGACCGGAGGTCGGGCGGAGGAGCAAACCTTTTCCATGAGATGTTGCATTGTGGGTAATCTGAAGGTGTTGGGAGACGGTGTCCGAACACCCGCGACCCAACGCAGGTATTAGCAGCGCAAGTTCTACTTTGAAATAGTTTTTGTTGTTCAAGTTAGGTGTCGGACTTGAGAACTCCGAGGTAAGTAAGTGTGAAGTACACAACTGTGACATGAGTCGGTCTGACACCTTCTTCATCATCTACATTAGAATCCCAAGTGGAAGGAGACTCTTTCTGTCACACCATTTTTTTTTTTGGTTTCTTCCCTCTTACCGAAGTTTCTTCGTCCCTTTTCCCCCCGGAGACAAAAAGAAAAGTGTGAAGACCGCCAAGAAATAATCGACACCAGATGTAACATGACGGCAAAGTGCTTTCTATGAAACCACATAGGTTTAGCGGTGGATCATCTGCCGATCCGGGGTGATCCTCTCTGGCGGTTCGGGCTGAGGACTCACTGAGAACTGGCTTTACCAGCTGATCGCGGCTCTCTTATGACAGACAGTGTCTGGGTCATGGGAGCGACTCTTCTGCCTGTTTTAATGTTATGATACTCGGGTATGCATATTAATTCTGACTGATAATCACTTTGATCTCTTAGCCAGCAACAGTCATGTGCATGTTGTTATGCAGGAGAGTCACACTGGGTTTTCGTGAGGTTTTAATCAGTCGTAGCTGTGTCAAAGATGTTTCCTCTGTTCCTCTCGTCCAGCTAGAGAACAATCTGTGAGCAAACAGGTACACATGCAGGCTGGTAAAGCACACACGTGTGCATCAACTTCGAGCGGACGTTAACACGTGCATGCATCAGCGTACCACACAGAGAGCATTTCAACTACTCCTGCACAGTCCAAACTGTGGCAGGGGAGCCGTATCTGGCAGATTGGTAATAAAACTTTCCCTCGGTCAATGGAGTCTGTGAGAGTGTGTGCTTGTGTGTGTGTGTGTGTGTGTGCACTATTTGCTCCTCTCAGCTATGTGGGAGGTCTGATTTGTTGCAGTAATATCGACAGGCAAGGCCTTGGAATGAGTTCTTTCCTTCAGGGAGCCCTCCTACCCTTTTGTGTTCGCCCAGAAATGCTCACACACACAAAAAAAACAACACATAAACTAGTTTTGCATTAGAATGTGGAGGACAGTTGCACTGATGGCATCCGATCATCAGTGGACTTCATTCCCTGGTTAGATCATGTGTGTAAATGAACAGTTTTTTGGATAACATGGAACCAGACCCGTCTATGTGTGGCAGGCTCTGATTAGTGAAGCAGGGTCAGGAAAAGGGCTGCGTCCTATTCTTTCCGAACAGCAGATGTTTCAGCGTTTGCCCGCAGACACGGTACAGAACAATAGAAGACGCAGTCCGCGGCCTGGAGAGAAGCAGGGATCCTCTGTAATGGCAAGCAGACGAGACGGCGGCGTCCAGGGGAAACGGAAGGAAGGGACGGAGGTCAAAACACATAACAACTCTCTGATTGTTGTTAGCTTTTGGTGAATACACTGTTATAATAGATATTTTTAGTGAGCATATCAAATCAGGAGACTTCCCCTAGATATCAGGGTCAATTTCCTCCAAACTCAGATGTGTGTTGTTGTTGACATCAAAACCATCAGCGTGGATGATTGATAGCCTTTTAGCAGTTAGCTCACCAAGCTACACAAACCCGCCTGCGAATCTTCACCAAAGCTCGGAACGCTTACGTTCTGAACCCAAAAAAAAGATGTGGGATTTGTATAACAAGCACAACTTTGCAGTGAGACGTTACAAAACTCCCAGAATGCACGGAGTGTTCCTTTACCAAACTGTCGAATGCGGTGACAGCTCCGAAAAAACATCTTCCAAACTGGCACTTCGCAACACTGAACGGAACGCCGGGGAAACTGACAATCAGACAGGAACACGTCCTCGTCTGTAGCACCTTGAAAATCAGAGAGACACTTCCCTCACACCCTGTTCCTCTATTGACGGATTGGCCAATTAGACTTCAGAAACACTGACACTCAGACCGCCTGCTTTTTGGGTCGTCAGGGGTTTTCTTCAACGTGTCTCCTCTGTCCTCAGGATACAATCCTGGCATTTTCTATCAGGCGGTGGACGGTTTGACTCTGAAGTTTTCAAAGGTATGAGACAGCAGAAAGCGCACACTTCCCCTCCCTCCAGCCATGTGCAGAATATCATAAGAGACCTGAAAGAAAAGCTTTTCATATCCTCCGTCTTTGTCTTCTCTCCTCTCTGGAGTCACTTTAAAACATATTGAGCTGTTACAAATTCTTATCAATGAAGCTCAGCCAGATGACAGGCAGGAAATAAAAGCGTTTCTCTGTACGCAGCTCGTCCTCATCCTCAGCAGTAATTAGGCTGGGAAAAAGAAACAAAAGTCACCTTCAACTTAGTTAGTGGGTCAAGCAAGTTCCCAGACAAAGAGTCACATGACAGAAGGAGATTTCCAGGACGTTCTGGCGACAAATGTTTTACTTCCCTGCGATGAAAGCTGCCTTTTTTTTCACAACATTATGACAATAATTTATCATTGGCAGCATATTTTGTTCCACTAACCCGGATGACAGTCGCCACACACTCAATCATGATTTCCATCCGTCAATCCGCAGTACAAAGTGACCCAGCCGTGATCGTATGATATCCATGTGGCTGCATAAGACTGATTGACAACCCAATTCTTTTTTTTTTGAGGGAGATGAAAAGACAGGAAGAATCCAGTTCACATGTGACAAATCCTGTTCAGAGCCAGGCTATAAAAGAGGATGACTGATGTCCCACACTGGCAGGTAATTTCTGCAAATTACCCGAAAGGCGACAAACAGCGGCCGCAGGTACGTGTGTGACTGCTCGTTCACGGATATGAATATGCAAATGTGTGTCAGTGGAAGTGGTCGGTTGAGTGCGTACATCCACGCAGGATTATGGAAACACTGGATTATTTCTTCCGCGCCTCGGAGAAGCTCTTTTTAAATCCTTAAACGAGCAGTCAAGGAGAGGACAGCAGCTAGAAAAGGACTCGGAGATTAAATGTTTTCTTCTGAGTCAATTCGAGTGTTTGCTGGTTTCACGGTTACAATAAAAGTGACCTCAAATTTTCAAAAAAAAATGGGAATAAGTCAGCATTCATGAATCTATTGTGTCTATTTGTTTTGGTGTGACGGTCCTGTTATTGTTGGCTAAAGTGCATGTGTGTATTGGAGCATGAAAGGAAGATGATGTGCGTGCCGGTATGTGAGTGCGTGCAGGACATCAACATGTGCGCCCGTGTGACACCCGGCAGTAAACAGTCGGCCCGGCAGCCTGTTATACTGTTGATAAAGGAGAGGCCTCCCTCGGAGCACAACAGCAACAAACAAACAACTCTCGCTTTTCCACGTGTGTTCTTCGCTCCTTTTTTCTCCACGTCTCCTTCTCCGTCTTTTTTTTTCCTGCCTTGGCATCTGTCGCTTCCTGGGAATGCCAATGGCAAAGACGAAAGAGCGAAAATATGATAGAAGAGGTTTAAGGCTGCACTTTGAGATGTGAGGAGGGAGGAAAGGGGGGAGGATTTAAAACAGGGAGCATAACTGAGGGAGGATGGATGCAGTAAAGGCAGTATTCATCCAATAAACTACAAAGGGACGGGTGGATGGATGGATAGATGGAAATAATACCACATGAAGATAAGACATACATGCATAAGAAGGAAGGGAGACGTATCGGAGGAAGTGAGATGTGTGTGTGTGTGTGTGTGTGTGATAATGAGTTTTAAGAGTGTGGGATCTGGCAAGCGAACCTTCACTGGGGATAAATCCACAGCCGTTTGACTCCTGCCTGCTCCACACTTACACTTACATATACACACTATGTCGCCATCTGTTTTTTTTTTTACGTGTGCCCACTTTCAATCCCCCAGCATGCATCGCTCCATCAGGAAAAAGGGAGTCCGTTCATTGAACGCCGTGAAAGCAAGACAGATGGACGGACGTAGAAAATACAGTAAATACTTCATGGAGATGTGCTAAAATTATCCTTTTGGTCACCTGTGTTTTATAAAGCGTTTGAACTTCTGATGCCACCTGTTAGACGGAGGTTTGTCTCATAAAGGACATTTTGATATCAGGAACGCAGCTGTTCAGGTTGTACAGTCACTGCTGTTGACTTTAATCTGAGTCACTGGTGTTACTGGGACTTTAAAATGGCATTTTACAACTCTAAATTAAAAAATATCAGATCAAATACAATGTCACAAATGGAATCGGCTTTCCGTGTGCCTTCCTACAACTGGAGGTCAAAGGTCAAGGTAGGGATGCAGCTGTTTAGGAAGAACACGTTTGCCCATGTTCTCATTACGTTTCATCATACATGACAACATGTTACATTTGTGTAATTATGCTGCAAGGATGCAAATGGCTTCAACCAGTTTCTCACCTGAGGCTTGAATCCCCCCCCCCCCCCCCCCC
>CAAKHC010009455.1:0-17041 GCA_901007825.1 Macroramphosus scolopax | reverse complement strand
CGTCGTGTGCGTGTGCGTGTGTGTGTGTGTGTGTGTGTGCGTTTTCAGATCAGTTCCGCAGAAGAGACACGGCCCAAGCGGGCAACGCCTCATTCAAGTATGATGAGGTAGGTTGACACAGCTGAGACATCCTCTGCTTACAATCTGCTGTCAGACATGGTCGAACACACGGGAACATCGACACCTGATCACATGACGTCTCTGCTCTTATTACTGCCACAACATCTTGAGCAAGATGAACCCAGTGTTTGTGCATTCAGCTCACACTGCAGCAGGTGCAGCTACAGTGACCGCGGTCCGTTGGCGCCGCCGGGACCAGCGTGGAGCGCTGCATTGCTTTCAGCCAGTTTAAACATGTAGACGTCGTGCCTGTCGTCTGTCACACAATAGCTCATCATACTTTTCACTAAGATGTCAAGATGTGGACCTGAATAAACCAAGTACACTGCTAAACATCTGCACACAATAGTTTTACATCTGAGGAAGGTGTTCTGGAGGTTCAGCTGGTCGTTCATCGTATTGCTTCACCTGCTTGTACGTTATCAACAGTGTTTCTCTCTGTCCAGTTCATCCAGGTGACCATGAGCTTATGAAGAGGGACAGACGGAGACACTCCGGCCTTCTGGGAATATTCTCATATTACATTTCTGTGTGTTTGTTATTAATTGCACAAACGATAAGTTTTCAAAGTTAGAGGCGGGCCCCCCCCCCGGGGGGTGACAGCAGGTATCTAAAGGACATTACGTGGACAAGCTTGTACGTATAAGATCTGGTGAAAGATTTGGATGGAGTCAGAAACTAGTCTTCTTCGTCACATTCCAGATTAACACAAACCTTGTAACTGGACCTCCTGTCTGTAAACTGGAGGTCGTCTTTCTAACTGCGATGGTACAAACATGTTGGAAATGATTAAATATGGATCCACTATTACTGATGTGTGAGACAATGGAGTTATTGTATTATTAAAGTAGTTAAAACCTGATGATACTGTGATAAAGTATCTTGACAGGTAGAAGAAAAGAGATATATGACAGTCACACCGACACACACACACACACACACACACACACACACACACACACAGACCGGACACAGCAAACAGGAGCTCCGACTGTCTGACAACAACCGTAAGGTCACGATCGGCAGGGAGACGCAGCCATACCCCGATCATTCAGAGAGGTTTGATTACTGGAAGCAGGTGATGTGCACAGAGGGTCTGACTGGTCGTTGTTACTGGGAGGTTGAGTGGGAAGGGCAGGTTGACATCGCAGTGACCTACAAGGGAATCAAAAGGAAAGGGCAAGGCGACGACAGCTGCCTGGGACGGAGCGGTCAGTCCTGGAGAGTCCAGCAGAGTCGGAGTTTACCTGGACTGGTCCGCTGGCACTCTGTCCTTCATCAGAGTGGCTTCAGGTGCTCGTGTGTGTGTGTGTGTGTGTGTGTGTGTGTGTGTGTGTGTGTGTGTGTGTGTGTGTGTGTGTGTGTGTGTGTGTGTCTGTGTGTGTGTGTGTGTGTGTGTGTGTGTGTGTGTGTGTGTTCACCTACAGATGGGTTAAATGGGATTTATTCATAAATACTTCTTTTCATTACAACTGTTGTAAACAGATTCACATTCCCAATTTCATGTTAATTAATTTTCATATTATAATATGAGTTATGAATCACATTTACATGTAAAGGTGTATTTCCTTGTAACCTCGACTCAGTGTATCCCTCATTAATGTTTCTATAAGTCAGGGGAGGTCGTGAGGAAGTGAAGACATCTTGAGATGAAGGTTCCCAGTTGTCTTCACTGATCTAACGTCACAGATGTGACCTGCATTTTGGAGATATAATTAAAAACAGGCAGATGTCAGAATATCAATGGCAGGTCAAACCTCCTGGTTCCATAAAAGATTTAAGACTGCGGCCAATTCATTAGGTACACCTTCATCAGACTAATGAAGCGTAGTCCAGCAGCCCTGCAGTGACTGCTCCCATCACGATAATTCTAATGTTCAGTTTTTATAGATGGTCGTTCTGATGCTGTTGTCAGAGCCAACAGGTGATCTACACAATATCATAATATAATCTTTCACTATATATAGTATTATAACTAATCCAGGTATAAACTCTGTGGTTCTAGTGTTCTATCACTTCAACATGTCAATGACAATAACAGAAATCTGAGCTCCTCCTTTTGTTTGTTTTCCATTTCAGTCAGCCTTTAATGATTATAATCAAATACTGTTCTCATCCCCTTCAGCACCAACTCCGGTCACAGATTCGATATTCACGTGTCAGTTCTTCACCTTCCAAGACAAACATACTAAGTAGCTCGTCTTCATTAGAGCAGATCAATACTCTTCATGTCGATGAGAAAAGAACAAAAGAATCATTCTGCGTCATAAGAAGTGACGAAAAGCCAGTTTCAGTAATTCCTGTGAAATAGTTCCAACTTCTAACAGTTTTGAAGTTCTTTCTAGTTTAGAGATGAAGGTTGTTTCTAAAAATGATAATGTTTCATTCCAGGTGTGTAAACTCTGGGAACTCTCCTCGGGTCCGCTCAGCTCAGCTCCTGTTGATCCTCAGATTATAGCAGATGTTGTGAACTGAAAAGAGAAATATAATGAAGAGTTAGGTAATCATCAATGACCTTAATCAGCCGGTAGGTTCAAAAGAGCTCAATCTTTATGATTGTACTTATAGAGAATTAATTTACCTGCTTGAAAGAGAAGCTGGCGACTTTGCAGTCACACGGCAAACTGAGCAGATGAGCCTGGAATCTGTCTGAGGCAGGAAGTGTTTTTGAAATGTTAAGTGACTGAAACAAAATGGAAAGTACAACTAGAACATCTGAACACGAGTATACAGGTGAAACCTGTCTGGAGGATCTGCTAAGCGATGGCAGTTTATTTGATACGTGAACAGAAGTGTCAGCAGTCAGCGAGTGTTTATTTTTCCCTTCTTCTTTAGACTGGTTGTATTATCTACAACTGAAAGAATACATACAATTAACAGTCTTATCATGAACTGAGATTAAATATATTAACAGCTCAAAATGATATCAGAACTAACCAAAGGAAGAAGAAGGTCAGGAGGACATTTAAACACCTGAGTTACTGAACTAGTTAACAGTTGGCAGTTACCTGGTAAGGGAGGAGTAGGACCTTCACTGGAATACTAAGAAGGTAAGATAACCTTTACAAATGATCAACAAATGTGATGTTGTTGTTGTAATTCATCATGAAAATTAACCGAGACAAGTTGTGAGACGAACATTCGTACTTGTAGAAACAGTATCCACATGTGAACATCGAAGAGTTGCTGTTACCTCTGAGGATCTGGAGTTTTGTTAGGAGGGTCACAAACTCATCGTAGTCGATCCCTTCTTTGGAGCTGTGTTCCAGCCACAGCACTCGGAAAGTTTCAGAATCCAAGTCGAACCCTGCGAGATAGAGATGACGATGCATGAAAAATAATGTTCTTCAGTTTGTTTGGAGGTTCTTTTCTGATATATCAGGAATATTTTCTACCTGGAGGTTCAACAACAGCCTAACGTGATTTTGGTTTTGGTGTACTATTAAGATATAATTTATTACCGCGAGCAGACAAAGTCTTTTTCATTTGGGCTTGATTGACAGACGGTGGGTTTCCCCTCTCATAGCTCTCCACATACTCCCTCCTGGCCACAGCAGCATAATGCTCCAGTTTGAAGAACTCCACCACATCCAGGTCTCCAGATTTATCTGCCTGAGAGTGCTGGGTAAAGACCTTCAAGATGTATTTATTATATTTTGTATCCATGTTTCCTTATCAACAGGACCAATGCTACCGAAGTGATGATGCCGGGATTATCTAGAGACAAAATACATCTGCAGTCCCCGGGAAGGTAAATCCATCCACACTGAATTAAGAGTGTTCTTCTGTTTAAACTGTGCATGAGGAACAGATGGAATAATGTGCTTCACCAGCAATACACAGAGTAGTCACACAGAGTAGTTACAGGAGAGCTCCACTAGGGGAGCATGTTTACAGTCACACAGAGTAGTTACAGGAGAGCTCCACTAGGGGGAGCATGTTTACAGTCACACAGAGTAGTTACAGGAGAGCTCCACTAGGGGAGCATGTTTACAGTCACACAGAGTAGTTACAGGAGAGCTCCACTAGGGGAGCATGTTTACAGTCACACAGAGTAGTTACAGGAGAGCTCCACTAGGGGAGCATGTTTACAGTCACATAGAGTAGTTACAGGAGAGCTCCAGCAGGGGGAGCATATGTACAGTTTACTTTACAGGAGAACTCCAGTGACGTGCAAGTTGCAAAGGATACATCCATAAGAGTCAACAGCAGGCGGGCGGTCTTCAGACTAAGTGCTACATTTGGGGGCAAAAGAAAACCATGACAGTGATTTTAAACATTTCTGGATCAGATGAAAAGAGTTAGTTGTCAACACGAAAAATAAACAAACATTTTCCACGAACAGAATAACCTCCGGCGTTGAGCTTGGCAAGAACTCCTTCAGCATTCAGCATCTGATGAAAACAAGAACAAATAAAGTCAGATGAACAAGGACCGACATCACTGTTGCAGACAAATGTTAACAACGTGAGTATAATATCTCCTCAAATATCAGCTATACTAAAACTCCAGCAGCTGTCAGGCCTCCAGTGTCCAATAAATTAACCTTCTGGTGTTTATGACCCATAGTGGAGTTTCTTTAGAGGAGGATTGTGTTTGGATTTAAGATTCATTCTAAAATGAAAGGCCAGAATCATCCCTCAAAAAAAAACACACTTGTTACATCCTTGAGAACCAAAAGTTTTTACTGGTTTATAATTGATCAGTTTCCATTATTGACTGAATCTTGAACAACTCCTTTGTAGAGATTCTCATAACTGTAAAATTCTAGTTTGGAGCTTCAATGGTAAAAAATGTACATGCAGAAAGGACATGTGGCTGTCAGATCACCAGCTGTCACCCTCACCGAGCAGCAGAGGTCACTATTGAGTGTTAACATTCATTTATTGAATGATTATTAAACTTTTTGGAGAAGAATTCAGGAGATATCTTAACCTCAGCTCTGCTGTCTTCCTGTGAAAGAAAGGAAGAAGGAAGATGTCATATGGGATGGATCTTATTCTGCAAAATTTATAGAATAGAAGCTTGAATTGCCTCCACCTCCTCCGATTCCCTCCATCAGTGTGTGTTACTTACTGTTATACACATTTCCTGTGGGAATGCTTCGCAGCGCAGTTCCTCGGGCCAGGAAACCCCAAATCGGCTCATCAGCCCCTCGCAGCCGGTTTTGGCTCTGTCGCAGAAGGACCTGCAGGGCCGCCGCACCTCCCCAGCATTGCATTGTGGGGCATACACCATACACAGGAAGAGGCGGATGTCCACTGAGCACACTGCTTGCACTATGGAGTTGAAAAAGGACATCTTCACTGCAGCTTCTCTTTGACTCGTGTGTCCCAGAAGGTTCGGGAAGATGGTCTGTTTGTAGGACAGGCCTTGGCACATGGGGATGTTAATGGGCTCACAGATTCCACCGCTGCTTCCCACTCCGTACTAGAACAAGACATGAGTGCACACCGTCATTACATCTCTAGTTTCCTTTACGAGGCTTAGACAAGAACAATCTGTCACTTCAGACTGATTTCAGACTTCAGTTTGACCTTCTACAATAAGTCAAATGATTCTCCACCTGGTGGTTTTACATGAAAGTTCTGTTCAGACTTACGTGCTCACAGGACTCCGTGGTGAACGCCTCACACCTCAGAGCTTCTGGCCAATTGTAGCCAAACTGCTTCATCACTGGTCCACAGCCGGTCCTGGCCTGCTCGCACAGCGTTCTGCAGGGAGGGCGAGCTTTTCCGGACACACACTCGGGAGTGTAGACGGAGCACAAGAAAGTCTTCAGATGTGGGGAGCAATCCACTCTCACCAGAGGGGAGAACGTGCTCAGTTGCAGGTTTGCGTCCTCCTGGGTTCTGTGGCCGAGGATGTTGGGCATGATGGTCTCTGTGTACGTGAGGTCTTTGCAGAGGGGGATGGTGATGCTCT
Organism: Macroramphosus scolopax; assembly: GCA_901007825.1. NCBI lineage: Eukaryota > Metazoa > Chordata > Actinopteri > Syngnathiformes > Centriscidae > Macroramphosus > Macroramphosus scolopax. Next base: position 10,996 of record CAAKHC010009455.1, on the reverse strand, counting down.
GACATGTTGCTGCAGGTGCAGGAATAAAACTGTAAGCTGGAACCTTGATGAGGAGAAATGACAATCAGTGAGCGTATTTACATTCAAATTAGTATCCCAGTTCGGATATAAACATAGTTTCTTTATATGACGTTCAGATGGAACATCGGAAACCTTCTCATCTATCTCCCTGCTCATCTGATTCCTACAGGATCCAGGTTTCTCCTCATCTCTTCTCTATTGATTCCTCAACATCTCAGCTTACTTCTGGGTCTGAACAAGTGAAGCTGATGCTGAAATTTATCAAACCTGCTTTCTTTTGAATAGCCAGCAGGGGGCGACTGGCTCCAAAAATAATTCTATGAAGAATTTATTCAATTATAATTCAATTTAAGATAAAATTGATGGTTAAACAGGCTTGGCGTCCTTGTGATTCACACATTGACCTGTCAATCAGGATAGAGGCGCAGCACTTCGTATCCATGGCACTGTGTGCATTTAAAAAGTCTCGTGTTGCTTCCCAACCTTCCACACTGACATGCTTTGCAGTTGTGTTGAAAAGTCGGTCCAAAAGTTTTGTATTTTAAGTAAGTCCGTACGAAACCAGACGTCTCTGAAATGGACACGACGCCGGACAGAAAGTTAAGAATGTTCTTGTGTTTTCCTGCAAACAGACAAACAAACAGACACATTCACCCCCTCCCTGGTGGAGTAATTACTGCCCCGTCCACCAACAACCCTGATGCAAATTACAAATTAAATAACTGTTTTAATTTGGGTGCAGTTATGCCATTGAAGGAGAGAAGGGTGCAACAAGAAGATGTAACTCAAAGGACGTCAGCAACAAACAGAGAGAAGCCCAGTTACAGTCAGCGGCTGCATGGCTGCAGGCTCCGTTTGCAGGACACATTTAGTTTATTGAAAAGTTCTTTAAACTTGTGGATACTATTATTAGAAACTCAAGGAGATAAACATGCTTTGTCCATCTTCATTTACGAGACGGCAGACTTACCTGTTCACAGGACTCCGTGGTGAACGCCTCACACCTCAGAGCTTCTGGCCAATTGTAGCCAAACTGCTTCATCAGTGACTCACAGCCGGTCCTGGCCTGCTCGCACAGCGTTCTGCAGGGAGGGCGAGCTTTTCCGGACACACACTCGGGAGTGTAGACGGAGCACAAGAAAGTCTTCAGATGTGGGGAGCAATCCACTCTCACCAGAGGGGAGAACGTGCTCAGTTGCAGGTTTGCGTCCTCCTGGGTTCTGTGGCCGAGGATGTTGGGCATGATGGTCTCTGTGTACGTGAGGTCTTTGCAGAGGGGGACGGTGATGCTCTGACATGCTGGCGTGGGTGTTGGAGTAACACTGGTGCCTTGACCCTGGAAGCAAAGGAACACAATCAAGGTTCCTGGTGCAACCATTGGAAACAAAGACACAATCCTCAGACTGAACTGGATCGTTTGTGTTAGATTGGTTTTATCCTTTTAAGAAGAAGCAGGTCAGTGATGAAATCACAAGCTCACCTGTGCACAGTTGGACTGTGGTAGAGCGTCACATTGGAGCCTGGTGGGCCAGGACAAGTGTTTGGCTCTGAGGACAGAGTCACAGTCTGTCCTGACCTTCTCGCAGAGAGCTCGGCACGGTTTCCCCCGACTGTCGTCTTCCAGGCTGCATTCAGGCAGCCCAACACGACACATGAGCGTGGCGATGTTCGGTGAACAGGCCGTCTCCACGATCTGACCAATCTGCTGCAAGTTGAAGCCTTGAGCTCCATTGGGATGGAGGGTGGTGGTGTAGCCCACGCCTCGACAAAAGCTCGCCGTCAATGGCTTGCAGTTTTGCTTCTCGTCTCTCCTGCTGTGTGCCTGCGGAGGGGACAACAGCAAACCCAACGCCACCCAGAGTAAAAGCTTCATGGCTGCTGGCTGCAAAAATACTCCTGAGCTGTTTAATGAAGCTGTTGCAGGTTTGATTCGAGCGTGCTGCTCCGCTCAGGAGGTGGAGTACCAGTCCACGAATCCACTTCCTACAAACAAGGTGCTGATTTAGGATCCCTGAGAAGGTCCCAAATCAACATGATGCCCAACACAGTACGAGAGAAGAGCTGGTCTCAGAGCAGCAGCCTGAATCTGAAATACAAGCCAGGGGCCGAGACGTCTGCCGGAACATCTGCTTGTGATTATGTTTGTTCTGTGTAACCTGGGGGGGGATAAGGGGTATGGAAAGTATTTCAACACAAACAGAATTGTTAAAATAAACTTGCTTTATCACAAGTCAGCAGTTTCCTTGATTCTCTTCTACTGGGTGATGTTTGATCTTCTCACTCAAAGACTTTATGAAAGATGTTGATATCATCCAGCATTACTGTTCCTAATGAAGCTCTGTTGACCATCGACAGTGTGACAGAAAAGATTCACTGTGTAAATGCAGCAACGATGGTGGCGACTCCACCAGGAGATGCAGAACAGACTCTTGTTTCACATTTGATCAGCGCTGCCGAGTTTGACAGTTCGATCAGAGTTCCACCAGCCGACCTCACTGCATACCTCACCGAGAGGGTAACTGGCTGTGATCCAGCATTTCTCAATGACCTATTCACCTCCAGAACTCAGAGACGTGCAGGTGAGATTTTGGCTGACTCCTCCCACTCATCTGGCAGGAGTTGTAGGTGTGTGTATACATATGTCTGCAGTTAGGTGGGGTATGTATGCATATAGGAAGGTATGTGAGTATGCAAGAACATGGATGATGGAGGTGGGTGGTGTACTGTATGCATGAACATGGATGATGGAGGTGGGTGGTGTACTGTATGCATGAACATGTATGATGGAGGTGAACAGAATGTATACAGATCTAAGTACAATCATTTATCTTACAGGTGTAAATATAAGTGCAATAAGTGTGCAGTGTTTTACTTTTATTTTTTTATGTTTTACTTCTTATTTAAATGAAAATGCCGTTGGAGAACAGATGCAACGACATTCCGTTCATACGTTCACTGTGTGTATGTTGTGAATGACAATACAGTTTTTGAAACTGAAAAACTGAACAGAAAGCAAATGGAGATCTAAAAATGTATGTTAGAATTATTTTTCATCCTTTATCTTTCCAGTCATTTGAAGCAGGTCATGTTCCAGCGGCAGCAGATGAACAGACATTAATATAAAGCACTTTTTAATACAACACAAAAATGTCGAACATTCTGCATTTCTACAAACCGGAGAAACATCCATCATCCATCCGCTCCGGTGTCATCAGGATTACACACCTCTGCATGTGCAACCGTGTAGACTGATGTTAGTGTTGAAGAGCATGTTCCAGACGTTGAGGAGTTTCCTGCATTAAGGTCTCTGTGTTGCACGGAAGCCGAACATCTGATCGGTGTTGTGTACGTCTGCAGCTCAATGAAGGTCCAAAGACCAGCAGCTAAAGTCTAATTAACTTAAGATATGCATGTTTCTCTTCTCTATCCATGAGTCTTCAAAGCCACCAGCACAAAGTTCCTCGGAGAAAGGTTTGGGTCAAACAGAGGAACCAGCTGACTGTCCACTCCTGTGGAGAAACGGAGCTGATTAGTTATTAGTTGGAGCTGATGGCGAAAAAAAACATGCGATTACGCAGGGCGGGTTTGTTTTACATCATCAAACATCTCACCGTGCTCCTGCAGGTAGATCATCCTGTCCAGTACGACCAGAGTCTCCACCACAGGAGCCAGCAGCAGCGCCAGGCTGAAGTACACCACCACCTTGCCCTGCTGCTCCAGCATGGCCTCCACCCTCTTCGGGTCCAGAGGCAACCAGGCAGGCAGGCCGACCCGGGCCAGGCCGAGCCGGGCGTACCTGACATGCAACATGGAGAAAGACAGAAGAGGATGATGTGCGATGTGTTTGTGACATGGAACAACTCAAACCGGTGTTTCTGCCCGTAGGCGGCGGCTGTCACTCACTCTGTGAAGGGCAGTAAGTGGGATTTCTTTATGGTCTGGATTCCCGCCCTGCGCAGGTCCGGCCTCGCATCCCTGATGAAGGTCTCCAGCGTCGCCCGGTAACAGTGCGTCCGCAGCAATTGACTTTCCTCCCTCAGTCTCCACATGTAGTCCTCCACGGCATGACACGCTCCCTCCCGCGCCTTGTAGGACAGCTGATGTCCCGGCAGCCCTCGCACCCAGGAGCTCATCGGGTAACCAAATTCAGAGGGAAGCGGCTCGTGTTCTGGTTCTGTTGTTGGAGCGGGGGGTTCAACCACGCCCGGGGGGTTGGGGTGCTCTTCAGTTGTGATTTTCATGTAGCAACACGCCACCGACGTGATGCCGCGTACGTGTGGGCAGCTGACAAAGTGGCGGAGGAGGGTGGCGCTGAGGTCACCACAGGCATGGAGACCAGTCAGGACAAAGTCTGGATGTCCTTGCTCACTGCCGGTCTCCTGCCGGCCTGGCTGAACACCTGAGCAGCAGTTTCCAGCTGACGTCTCCTCATCAGACAGATGTTGTGATGTCAGTTCCAAGTCTTCAGAGTGGGCGGAACCATGAGACGAGGAAGTCTGGACTTCATGAGAGCCCCGGAGTCTCTTCTTGCTAGATCCACATGGAGTCACGGAGTCTTTGCTGACACAATCTGCAACACCGAGCTGCTTGACGAAGGCCTCCCATGATGCTTTGGGGTTTACCCAACCCGCCACATGGCGTGGAGAGGAGAGTGGGAGCTGAGACGAGCAGTCCTGGTAAAAGAAGATGTTGATGGTCTTTACAGCATGCTACCAGTTAGCAACTAGCACAGGAGGACCTTTAGCACCAGGTACTTCAGCCCAGAGTGAGTCCTGGTATTTGGAGTGTTGGAGGAAGTACGATGGCGGCAGCGTTTTGTTACTAACACCCAACATCACAGCAACTTTGGAAGGGAACGAGCCCAGTGCATTCTGGTTGTTGTAGGCGTCATTGCTTTGAGCATGTAGCCTCTGCTCATGTCATTATCTCCTTCCTGCGCACATGCTTCCTCAACATCCGTTTAAAATCCCCCTACATATTCTGCCCTCACTTATCAATGTTTGTCCAGTCAGGTTTGATTCAAAGTTTCAACAGGTCATGACAATGTGAGTTCAAGCACAATAAAGCAATATTCAAAAAGGTCCTATAATACCCAGAATGCCTTCTGACAACCCCTTCAGAACTAATAGTTACTGCAACGGAGAAATGTGGAAATATTAATATAATGATAAAAAGTAGTATGGAGAAGGTCACCCACCTTTTTCTTCTTTTCCTTCTCCAGGACCAAACGTAACTCTCCGTCAAACTTGGTCGCCATAGCAACCAAGGTGTCATCCGCCTCAATAGCGGTGACAGAAAGTCCGAGCCCAAAGGACAGGACACGAGTCAGATGACCCTGTTCAGAACATCAAGGTGGACAAGAGTCAGTGTTGACCCTTTAATGTCGTCGATATAAATATCTATATAACATATATTCAGAGGTTCCTCTGAGGATAATGTGAGACCAAAGAAGTCAAGAGGAAATGTTCAAGTCACCAACTCCAACACAAAACCAGGAAGGTGGATTTTATGTCCTGGACGTGCTTCAGGAAGGAAACTTTTAATGGCAGATGTAAGGAGGAGGAATGTTTTCAGCGAGGCAACACCATGAAGCTATTTCAGTACTGTTAAGTTGGAAAGGCGCTACATCTCTGCGTCCCATTTACTGCTGCACAATCATCTGGTATCAGGGCAGATGTGATACCTGTCCAGAACCCACGTCCACGACTCTGCTGCAATCCGTCTGCTCACAAAGTCGTTTCACCAACTGCGAATGAAAACAGATTAAAAACACTTAACAGAAAAAAAACCCAAATCTGTGTTGTTAAACGTCTGTGAATGTGGATTTGTTCTGTACCAGGCCCAGCTTGCGGATCTCATGCTGCTTCTTGGGCTTGACGTGTTTCCTGAATATGTGGCACATTAGTGAACTCTGGCTCTGGTTCTCCAGGAACTCTGTAACGCTGCCTCGCTTCCGCCTGCACTCTCTGGGAAACGCCAGGGCGTGAGCTGTGGCACGGAAAGCCAGGAGGGACAGAGGCCACACGGAGGGATATCTGCAAAAGTCATGAATGTTATTATTTGAATGGCGGGCATTATTCCTCTACACCGTCCTCGTTAGTCGGAGGAGCATGTGCACTCTGAGAGACCACGTCCCCCCTTGAACACCGGAGGACATCAGAATATAAGTCCTGTTGAAGTTTCACACATTTAAATTACTTTAAATGAGTTCAACTTTGCATGTTACGGTTCGTTGATTGTCAATGTTGCATGCCTGATTCTATCATTTGCACTAACCTACGCTGTGATTCTTCCTCACACGTTACTTTTTGTACATTTTGATATGTATTATAAACTTACAAAGTAAGTGATATTATTATTATTATCAGGGATCTGATAGTCAGTATCTGCATCAGTCTGATATCGACCAACATGACGGGATAGACTGAAAGTTATATCCAGTATTTTACTCTGGAATTGTAATTCCTGTTACTCTAAAAAACTGAATAAATTGCACTACAAATGTCATTCTAAACGTTTGAGTGGTTTAATCCCAGTGCTTTTATATTTACAGGATGGTTTGCTGATATATTTTGGTACCTCCTGTCTCCATGTGCAGCATCCAGTAGCAGGTCTGCCACTTGTGGACGTGTCAGGTCCTGCAGGACAGGCTGCCAGCTGCTGGGCAATGTGGTCCACACATCTTCAGTGAAGAACTCCTGCAGGGGAACGACAGATACTGAATGAATGAATCTTGAATAGCAGTTAGCTTAGCTGCTCATGTTGCTCCCGGAAGCATGTTTCTCCGTCTCACAACCTTCTGGCCGCAGACTTTACTCACGATTATATACGAGTCTGATAAGTGTCTGTACAGAGATAGAAACGTGGTAAGTCTTTTCGCCAGATCCCTCTGCTGCTCTGCTGAGAGACTCGGTGTAAACATCGCCGCATCATGTGCCGACACTTCGCCGGATATAAGATCTGGATGCTAACTTAAGCGAGTCGGTTATAGCTTTCTCTCGACTAAAAACCTTGTTTTAAAGTACATATTAAAAATATAACTGCTAAACCGTGGCCACTCGTACTGGAACATGGCTCGGAAATCAACATTTAGCTGACTGGGTCATTACGACACCTCGTGCTTGTATGACTGTTTACGTTAACCCGCTAAACTAGATGCTAACGTTGTGCCGTTGCGTTCACTTGCTTCTAGTAAAATCTCTTTTCGAAAGAGGCGATCGTAATTTATCAAATCAGAAAACTGGAAACTAAATGTATCGTGATGGCTATACATTATGTGAGGGATATTAAATATATACTCATAATGAAAAAAGACAATATATGTCTAATATATCTAATGATTGTCCAGGTTTAATTGCTGCTGACTTGCAACCGATTCTCCATCTGTCCCCTAAGGCAGCATGAACCGGATGTTGACTTTCTGTTGTGAGTGGGAGACGCGTCCAGTACACAATGTGCCACAGGTCTGGTTTTACAAGTTATTTCAGTTATTCTCAGACAGTTCCCGAATAGGAAGTTAATGAATACGACCACAACTACGTCCCCAAACATTTTAAGCTGAAATGTCCCATTTAGAGCCCAGTCATAACCAGCGGCCGCTAACCAGGAAAAATTAGCATGCTATACTTAGCAAGCTAACGTACACTGGGGGTTAACTTTAATATCTGTTAGCAAGTTAGCTAATGTCAAAAGCGCTCTAACTATGACTTAGAGGAAGTTAAACGCACCTCATAGACTCACCTGACTTGTGAAGGTTCAGTGTGAGTATTCGTATTATTTTACGTCCTGCATCTGATGATTGTCGATAACTCAGAATTTGCCGTAAAGCTGCAGTCTGCAGCCAATATGAAATGATATGACACACAATCGGTTACATTTGTTAAAAGAAAAGTACACGTTTTGAATAACACGTCTCTGTTTGTCACACAGGATGACTCTTTCAATCTGGTGTCAGCTGAAGTAAACTGTTTTGACAGAAGCATCAGAGAACTGAGTGAACGTTTCACGTGACGTGAGTGGATCCGTAACCATGACTGATATTACGATCAACGTGTGCACGTCAGGTGACCCCTCATCGGGAAGAGACACAACAGAAAATCCCCAAAACAAAAGCAGAAGGTTTCTTAAGAGGAAGCAATTCTTAGAGAGAAAGCGCCACTTGAAGGATAAACACAAGTACAACCACAGAACAGGACCGTCCACGCTGCATCGAACTCCTCACCAGAATGGAGCATTCACAGATCATCCTTCAGGTTCCGCTCGCACACAGAACACAAGTTTACCTCGTGCAGGCGGCGCCACCAATCCTTCGCCTTCAGCATCTACACACAGCCTGCCTTCATTTACTGTCACTGTGTTGAACAACAGCAGCCACGAAAAGCCAAAAGCACCCGTGAGCCAACAATCAATTGGCCGCAGTGCCAGTGCTGCAGGTGTATGCAGCCATCGGCCCGTCGCCGCGCTCTCGGCCAGCCAAACATCAACAGGGCTCCTCCTCCAGTACCTCGCTATTGACTGTGAGATGGTCGGCACCGGCCCAAAAGGAAGTATCAGTCAGCTTGCACGCTGCAGTATAGTGTCCTATGATGGCGATGTAGTTTACGATAAATTCATCAACCCCTCCGTGCCTGTCACTGACTACCGCACCCGGTGGAGCGGCATCCGACGCAGTGACCTTGTAAGGGCCACGCCGTACTCAGACGCCAGGAAGGAGGTGAGAGAATTCTGCTCTTTGTATTCTAACTGATGCGTTCGCCGTGATTCTCACCATCATGTGACGTGTAGCTTTTGTCCGCTTCAGTTGCTCCACTGTGTCCGCATGTCAGTTCCTGATGTCATATCCTGTCTGGTAGTCATGTTATAGACCTTGTATTTGCAGCGCTTACTGTTTACACAGTTACCTGATTTGTTGGCAGATACTGCGGCTGCTCGTGGGGAAGGTGGTGATTGGTCACGCCATCCACAATGACTTCAAGGTCCTTGGTTATTGTCACCCCGCTGCCTTGACCAGAGACACGTCCCGAATCTCGTTGCTCAACCGGAAGGCTGGCTTTGCCGAGAACGAGTGCGCCTCTCTGAAGAGACTCACCAAGGCCATTTTTAACCGTGACATCCAGGTAGGGGAAACTTAAATGTCACTAAGCGATGAAGACTCTTCAATTCTATCTCCTCATTAGTTTGTGTGAACGTTCCACCGGGTCTCAAACACTTTTCACACCTTGTTAAAAATTATTTAATTTCTGAACTTTTCAAAGGAGTTGGAGTCACTTCTCTTCAGGCAGACAGTGAAACAGTAGACACGCATTTCATCGTAGACATGCAGCTCACCTCAGATGCGCAGCTCATCGTCGACATGCAGCCTGCGTCTGTCTACGATGGAGTCTGCATACTCCATGGAATTGTGTCTCTTGGCCGAGGCGGTGACATTCACAGTGTTGTGTCCGACCATCTTCCTTGGTTGGTGCTCACTCTGAACAAACCATACAGATAACAAACAGATTAAAGAAAGCAAAGTGATGGTTGTCTATCGTAGTCTTGTTGCAATAGAAACATGACCCCCATGCCCCATGTGCAGGTGTGGGGGGCTTCTGGGATTATCAGTTACAGATGTCGACGAGTCGGATGCAAAAACAAAGGCAGCTTAAATGCATCTGAGCCTGTATGCGAGTCGGTGTGTTAGCTTGAAATGATTTCATAAATGTCTCCAAACTGACGCTGAGCTCGTCCTCTCTTGTGTCCTCAGATCGGGAGGAAGGGTCACTCGTCTGTGGAGGACGCTCGAGCCACCATGGAGCTTTACAAAGTGGTGGAGGACGAGTGGGAGAGGAAGCTCGCCTCCACATCCAAGGCCAGTGAGTGCCAGCCTTCAGGAGGCGGCGTGGGGAAAAAACGAGTCTAAATGGACTGGTGGCGAGGCAGGTGTGTTTTAACCCACGGTAACACGGTCCACCTCATACTTTCCTGGTAACATGTGAAAGGAGATTACCAGGTAACTGTACCAGTGTTGTGGAGAAGTGAAAGAATACTGCCAATCAGTAGCTGTTGACGCTTCTCTTTGGACCTCACAGCGCCACTCAGGGTTTTTCATTGTGTTGGAATGGTGCTCCTGCCACTAGGGGGCAGTCACATCTTCACTCCTGCAACACATCCGCCTCTCGTGTTCCCACAAGGAGAAGACACTGATTTTAAATGCAAGTGAGAAATGTTTTTACATGAACACAGGACCACTTTACATCTCTTGATGATTGTCAATATTCAGGGAACCAAGTTGCTGTATCACTTCACTGTTCATGCAGATTTATTTGATTTTAAAATGACTTTTAAGGGTTAAAGTTATATATTATTCAACTTGGATCCACTTCCTGTTTTTAACCAGCGGTCCACTTGCGCTGTTTGACCGTTTCCATACATGTTTTATTGTTCATGTTGATGTACAGCACCTACATTTCAAAATGTAAGAAGATAAATATAGATTCATTATTTCCACCATAATTGAAAGTAGCACACAGTAAGTGGTTGCTAAGGCCCCCCAAACAATACCACAGACATGACCACAGGGCCCCCCAGTGGGAACGAACTCCAGGGACCGGTTGCACCAGCAGAGTCCATGTGAACCTCAACAGGTGCACCACGACCACTGAAGACATCGATGCTGTCTGCATCATTTCAAGTCAATAAATGTACCATGTAAACAGGAAATAGGTCATTTTAACCAGCAGCAGCCTGCGTGTGTCTGTGCTGCCTCCAACTCTTTAATACCGTACTTTTCGCACTATAAGCCGCGTTTTTTTAATGTTTAATTACCGTTATTAACGTCTTCAACTGTTCCCATTCAGCAATAGTAGCTACAAAACATGTACTATGCTGTAAACTGGACTGTATCACATAGTGTTTCAGACACACAAACTTTTAAACTTTCTACCTTAACCGGTGGCTCCCAGCCACGTACCGGCAGCGATCTACTGCCAGATTGATG
>CAAKHC010009452.1:0-10518 GCA_901007825.1 Macroramphosus scolopax | reverse complement strand
GGAATGGGGGGGGGGGGGGGGGGGGGGGGGGTGGGGGGGGGGGGGGGGGGAGGAGAGGGGGGGGGGGGGGGGGGGGAGGGAGAGGGGAGAGAGAGAGAGAGAGAGAGAGAGAGAGAGAGAGAGAGAGAGAGAGAGAGAGAGAGAGAGAGGAGGAGATGCGCATGAGAAAGCCACTGATTCAAACCCCGAGCTCGGGAGATTCTCCACAGCTTCTGTGCTTACATGTGTCAAAAAAAACTGCTGCCCGTCGTTAGTGGTGATTTCAACGGGCGCTTGCTGACATGTTTTCATCTTCAAAAATTGACATCAAAGTAAAAAATTAGAAGCGATTATACTAAACATGTCCCAGTCTGGCTAAGCGGTCCAGAATCCGGCTCTCATTTACTGGAATCCCCCCCACCCCCTTCCTCCTCCTCCTCCTCCTCCTCTTCCTCCCTCCCCATGAAATAAGCACGTTTTTAAATACAGCAGATCGCAGTGTGAACTCGGCGCATGATGCAGCGGCTGTTCGTCGTCACATCGGCGAGTTAAGAAGGGATCTATGATCCATCATCAGATATGTGGAGAGCGCTGGCTGTGCCCCTTCTGAAGTCCATAGCTATGCAGACACACACACACACACACACACACACACACGCAATGTCACACACACCTGTACACGATTTCCCTTACTCATGCACAGGCGAACGTCTATGACAACTCACCTTAGTTTTGCACCGCAATTGGAAAGCATCAGGAAAAAAGGGACCACTAGTTTGTATCTCTCTCTCTCTGCTCTCTCTCTCTCTCTCTCTCTTTTCTCCCCTCCTTCTCTCACCCCTCTCAACGGCTGAGGTAAAAAAGGGGGGAGAGAGGAGAAATGACGACGTGATAGGAATTCAATCTCTCCTCGCTGACTCTCTTCTTCTCTCCTTTTCCCGAAGCAGTTTGCTTAAAATGCAAGTCCTCGACTTGAGCCTGTCCGTTTCCTCTTCTTCTTCCCCCCTCCTCCTCCTCCTCCCTCCCTCTCCTCCACCGTCCTCCCAGGCGAGCGCTCAACGGCAGTGGAGCCGGGTGAGAGTGTCCTCCTGTCGGCTTGTGGACCGCGTCTCTGCCCCCGAGCACCGACCGGAGTCTGCGGAGAATATATTGACGGTTTGGTCAGCTTCCTTTCCTCGAGTCCGGATCCCTGTCGTGCGTCAGAGGAGTGAGGGACTGAGTTGGGGAGGTGGAGGGGAGAGAGAGAGAGAGAGAGAGAGAGAGAGAGAGAGAGAGAGAGAGAGAGAGAGAGAGAGAGAGAGAGAGAGAGAGATCTGGCGGTGAGAGACAGAGGAGGAGGGGAAGGGGAAAAGAGTGATGGGAACGGTTGCGCTTTAGTTCAGGATGCTGTCGAGCGGAGGAGAGGAAGCGAAGTGAGGAGAGGAGAGGACGGAGGGCGGACTGGCTTTCTTAACTGGAGTGTGCAGCGAGGAAAAAAAGGACATAAATAAATGGGTGGTGGGTGAGACGGCCAGACCTGTGGATGACAGTCCTCTATCTATAATCTTAAACACAATGATGCTCGATCTGTATACTCCGGGTGATTTACGAGGCTGCAGTCTGGCAGCCTGCTCCAGACTGGAGATGAACAGGGTGGCCGCAACTATCTAAAGCAAGAGGGGGGGAGTACGAGCGCTTCATCTCTGCCCTGTGTCGCGTGTCTTCCCCTGCTTCGCCTCCAGCGGGCAACATAAGTCTGTTTTGTGAGCAGCAGGACCGATCCGGAGCTCACAAGCACGACTTAGATACCATCACAATCCACAGTGCTTGAAGCTCTGAAACGAGGGGGTGATTGAAGTCCTGAGTCTACTGACATTGTGTCACTACGAGCCGTGATTACAAGTCAAGTAACACAAGCTGTCATAGTTCATGCTTTGATTTATCCTCCATCTTCAGAGGAGAGAGGACGTCAAGCTGTTACCCACATTTCTTAGAAGATCATTTAACAGTAGAACCTAAAGTTGATCATACACATTTTCCTTTTAAGTTTTAGATCAGAACTTATATAACGTGTTCTCTTGTGGTGATTATATTTAATATAAATTCAATATAAGTCTTTAGCCCTGAGGGAGACCCATGAACAGCTGCCCGAGGCCCCCTTACCCCACATAGATAATCCAAATTCAGGATTATTTTAAAAAATATATATATCCTGTTGCAGGATTAGGAAGAATAAACCTTTATCACATTTATAACCCTCGTTGAGATTTACCACTTTACACGTCAGGATAGACCCCGATAAACTGAGCATATAGGGAATAAATGAAGTCCTGAATGGAGTTTTTGTTTCATTATTTCTCATCTGTTTAATACTGGTGTTCACTTCATGTCCTGCAACAAATGTTTGGCTATTCGGTACAGGACGATTATTCGTAACCGCAATAACATCTGGTGTGATGCAAACAATTTAGTACGTGTCATAATTTATACAATATACACGTCTCAAGTCCTAGTCCACACAAAACACACAACCAAGCAGTGGGTGGAGGGTTGGAGAAGCACGTTTGGGAGCAGCTGCCGGTCTGTAAAACTGCCATTCTTCTTTATGAAAAGCCATCATTCAGTCGTTCAGCCTGTCAGATATATTGTCAAAGCGGCTGACAGAAGGCTGCGACGGACCCTTCAATCAACGCGGAGGATGTGGCCGGGTCAGCGTTCGTCACAATGGCAGCAGTGGTAATCTAAAGATTAAAGATCACAGCCAATAACATCACCAGCTTTACTTTAAGTGACACAGCAAGAATTGGACACGGATCAGTCGGGGTTTGACGAACTTGTAGCCATGCAACATCTTTGCAGTGAGTATCAATGAAAGTGGCATGAACATATCAAGTTATCAGTAGTTTGCATGCTATACAGGGTTATTGGGTTTCAGGGCTTTGCAGCAGCAACATTATAATAACAAATGTGGGTCGGAAACAAAGGGAAACAAGAGACTGCCTTCATTAGCAAAGCAACTTTGGTTCATATACAATGATCGATATGTTTCCTCTACAAGTTATCTCTTGTGGATGAGAAGATACATACACAAAGACGAATCCAGCGTGCGAGGGGAGATGCAGTCGGACTTACAACGGTCGTGACTGATTCTGCAGATTTCATCTCCAATCCTTAACAACAATTCACAACCGCAGTCATTCTGCAGTGTCGCCCATATATATGCAGTTATGAAGCATCGGGATATTTATCCTCAATTACTCCTGTGGAAGATTAAACTGGTGCAGGCGGATCCACAAGCAGCTAAACCGAACTTTGTGCAAGAAATTGCGACGTGCTTTTTTTCCTTTAAAATAGTAATATCTAACACTCTGCTGCGACATTCCTACTAGAATGGAACTGGCTTAAAGAGGAGACTATCATTTCAACTGAAACCCCTAATCAGTATCCCATCGCTGTCAGTCTGCCTCACTGCTAGGAGTGAGTGTTTCAAAATACTGGCCCTCCTCTCTTGCTGTCCACTTACAGCGCCGTCTGGCTGTCTGCAGGTTGGACCACCTGCCTGCAAGGCTTTCTACCTGAAGTTCTGTCTGTGTGGCTGACTGGCTGCCTGCTTAAAAAGCCCGTCTGTCCCTGCATCACCTTCCTGTCTATGTGCTTGTCAACGTGAGCGCCCCGCTGTAAAGTGTGGCTTGGTGTTGTATATTCAGAGTACACAAACAAAGACAGCTTAAATCATTCATAAGACAATCCTGCAATGGGTTGATACTTTTGTTTGGGGTGAAAAGGGTCAGATAACAAAATGCCAGGCTGGTTGGTTGAATGGACGTCGTATCAATCACTGGAGGGAAGCACCAACTTGATATTCCAAGAGTCCGACGTCTGGATGGGTGTATAAGGCAGTAGTAGTTCACTCTATACCTTCATTGATGTTTGAGCTGAAGAGATATGATGGATGTTGACCAATGTTTGCAGAACCCAAAGGTGACATTATTTCATAATGCACATGACAAGTTGAAACAATGCAAAGAACCCCCCCCCCCCTTAATGAATTCAGTTAGGCCATTGTTCATTACAAGGTAATCAAGAGGAATGTATAGGTGGTGCTAATTGACAGCCTCGAGAAGCGATAGACGAGGCTCTAAAGGGCATTGTGAGGAAATAAGAAGCTGCTGCTGCATACGCTTTAAAAGTTTTCTTTATAGTTCGAGGCCTCGTCCTGAATTTTGTTATTGTGTTTCCAGAGTGAAAATTTCGTCTGGCCTGCTCTTTAAGAACGAGTGGCTGGGGAAAACTTTGGATTTGAAAACGGAAATGAAAAAGGTTCTTTGTGGGGATCAATTTCTGTTTGTATTCAATTTGAACAATGCTCAAATTTTAAGCACGACTGAATACTTTTTCTACTGAGGGCAGACTTAGTGTCAATTAAGCTAAACCCCCATGTGCTTCGTTTAATATAAACCCAATGAATTATAGGTTCCTATTGTAGATGAGTCTCACAGGATTAGTCACTGCAAATATACCAGGCTGCACTGTAAGTTAAATGTCATGCAGGGCATTGCTTTGGTGGAATTTCTTCCTACGTTTATGAACTGTGTGTGTGTGAGTCTCTGTGTGTGCCGTGTGTGTGAGAGAGTCAGTGTGTGTGTGTGTGTGTGTGTGTGTATTAGCTGTCGAGCAGAACTTTAATGTGGTCACGTCTGAGTTGGCGGATGGAGTTCAGTACAAACGAGTGCTGTGCAAGTGGTTAGTGCACGTGCTTTCTCTCTTTCAACGCACGCACGCACGCACGCACGCACGCACGCACGCAGCACGCACGCACGCACGCACGCACGCACACACACACGTTAAGGGCAGCCTCATAGTGCCATGAAACGCCATCACAGAGCTTCTGATCAACAGTCTTCTCACTGAGGCTTCAGATAACATTAAAATGCACCATGAGACCCCCTAAAAGAGTTCCTGTCCTACGGTGGTGAAGTCAGATAAACAAGTGTTCTTGTGAGGTTATAGTTGGACAAATGAACCACTTGGTTATTATTAGAGAAAGATCATGTTCTGACTCACCACCTCAACCTCCACACACACCCTGATTTAATCATCAATACATGAAGGGCACCCTTCCTACACCACGACCAAACATTGGCACGGGATGGAGATCGTGACGTGCAGAAACATCCAATAAGGTGGAACATTGTTATTACTGCTATTTTGAGGAGTTTTTATTGCAGACTTGTGCTGGTAAACATGATAGTTGGCAACTTGGCAGACAACATTGACAAGGAGCAGGCGGTGGGCGAAGCCCAGAAATCCTTCAAGACCGGAAACCTGGACGTCAGTCAGTGTGACAAGGAGGAGTGGCTATAACGACAGGGTTATAAATACACAATGCTAATTACATACAAATTAAAAACAAAACGGACTGTCGAAAAATAACAGCATGTTGTTGTGAGGACGATTTATAACAAGTGATTGAGACCATTAACTCACTAATAGTGAGGTAATAAATCAGGTGAGAAGCAGGAGCGTTTTCTCATTGACTTCTATACAACTTGACTTGTATTGTTTGGCATCAGAGTCGTCGCCCGTTGCTGGTCGTTCGAAAGAACACCTGCACTCTCCAATTAGCTTCACTCTTCAGTCCTGGGGGGACCGGCCAGGTTTATTATACAGTCTATGATGTGAATGCACCGTCCATGCATGTGCCTGTGATCGTGTCTTCACCAAAACCTTCTGTGACATCGTAAGCTCTCTCTCTCTCTCTCTCTCGTTCTCTCTCTTTCTCTCTTCATCTCTGTCTTGCACCTACACACACACACACACACACACACACACACACACACACACACGCACACACACACGCATTTTGTGCGTTTTAAGAGCCGACCATCCACTATCTGTTCTCGCCTGCTCTAGCCCCAAACTGTCGCAGCAAAAATACCCACCGCTCGTCTGCTGAGAGACCTAATTCTCACAACACTGCCCTCCCAGGAGGGCTAAAGAAATAGTGAGAGAGGGAGAGGGAGAGAGAGACAGAGACAGCATAAGTTGCTGTCTCAACACATTTTTCGGGGGAAATTATAATGGCAAAAAAGGAGAGAGAGAATGATGGAGAGAAGTCGAGAGAGGACGGAAGAAAAAGGTGCAAGCACACGCACAGACGAAGGGCTCAGGGAAAGAGACCCGGTCTGTGTTTTTTTAGCCTGGTAAGCTGTGACGCCGGCCACCTCACCCATGGAGGATCCAAACTCAGCTCTCTGCGGGGAAGAGAAAGCAGACGGAAATGAAACAATCAAGGGATAAGTGTGGGGAAATAGCAAAACCTGTTAGAGCCTCACGGGAAATACAATTGGTGTTCATAAGAACGGCTATTTCAACTTTCTCTTTTAACATTTTTTTCAATCAGTTTCTGTAGAAACTTGCACAATTTGTCCCAAGGGTTCCGCGATGCAGACAAAAGCCGTAGCAGGACAAAAGCTGCTAGCAGAGGTCAGCGCAGGTTTTAAAGTATCCGAAGCAATATGAATCTTTGATTATAATCTTTTAGTTCGGTGATTTTGTCTGCACGGTCAACTGACGTATCGACTGAAAATGCATGAATATATATAATGTGTTGCTCACAAGAGGAGGGATTGTGCTGGTGCTGGTGGCGAGGCAGCCGCTAAGCTGTAGTTTTGCAACTGCTCGTGGTCCCTGTATGAACATGGATTAAACTGGTCTAAATCCAGATGAATCAGAGCTGCAGCAGGCAATTTTTTGGGGGTGTCATGACATCAAAGAAGAAAAACGGGTGAATCTCTGGTGTGCTGACAGTGATCAGAATGTTGTCGTCAGAAGAAAAGGTGTAAGGCTTCGACATCGCTGGTTGTTATTTCTTCTCTGTGAGTGTTTCTATGACACATTCTCCCCTGAATCCCTGTTTTGTTTTTTTTTGACAGAGCGACTGGAATCAGAAACAGGAAGAACTGGGTCATCTCTGACATCTCTGTGACAAGATTAGCTCTGGGTTGTGGCCAGTTTTTTTTTTTTTTCTCTCGGTTTGACCGAGATAGAAAGGCGTCATACTGTAAACCTTTATAGCTTTGATAGATGAAATTAATACCTTAGATATTATTAGACATAATCTGAAACATGCATCCCAACACCCTCCTAAGGTCCATAAATCCTGGAGTGAATCACACCTGGGTGTTTGCTTTATAGCGTTCTGATGTTCCATATATTCACTTCACTTGCACCCAAATCCTACAAGGCTTTACTCTTCTTTTGCTGTGCTGCAGGCACAAACTCTAACTGCCAATAATACAGTCACGAGGTGATGAAGCGTTTCATGCATTATTCCAAGCCGAATGTTTTCTAATGTTAAAGTCCTCGTTCTCCTGTTGTGTTTACTGAGCACACGGTTTAACCTTTAGCCGAATGCAGTAATTTATCGATCGGTGTAGAAAGTTAATGACCTAGAGATAGATGCAACTGAAGGAAATCATCCAACTAGTCCACGTCTACTTAATATTGAAGGCAGCTGTAACGTGCAGGTATAATGCACGATGAAGTTTAATGGGGCACAGGAAACGGTTTATAAATGCACAGTAGATCCATCTTCACGAAACCTGCTGCTAACTGCAGCGCGCTGGTGGGACTGTGTTTGCATTACCACCACACATGACCAGGACACTGGTATTACAGCATGTTTCCACCTTAATGGCACAAATACAAACACACACACACACACACACACGTAAATGCTGTTTTAGGGTCACACATGGTGCGAGTGGAGTCGTGGTCTTTGCTAGTGTCTGTCCTGGACTCAGCTGCAGATCAACCAGGGTGAATGAAGGCAGGTCAATACCAGGATGGGTCCCATCGCATCAGCATGTTTCTGTCCCTGGAAGAAAAAACACCGACCCCCCCCCGGTGCCTCTCATGGACTGTTGCTGGTCGGCATGTTTCCGTGGAAGCGCCTGCATTATGTTGCATGTTGTTGATTTCATGTACCTGCGTTATTTCATTAAAAGCTTCTGAACCAGAAGTAATTAAAATGTTTAAAAAGTGTTGTGCTTACGCTTTTGCTAAGTGTACCTTCTGAAATCATGAGAGACAGTAATTGCTCTCCTATTCCAAGCACTCGTGCACTCTTGAATACAAGGCTAAGAACCCCAATCTCCCGGGACTGCGAGAGTAAATGGCAATTTGAGCTGCAGAGCTTTGCCCGTAGATTGTGTGGATTATATGTGTTCCTTTTGCTTTGATTCAGGCGTGTGTGTGTGTGTGTGTGTGTGTGTGTGTGTGTGTGCGAAGCTCGAGAGAAAGATAGACAGAAGTGTTGACAAACTGACTGATCAGATAGCAGACTGACAGGCCGGCTAGGTGGATTCGATGATGCAACTCTTTCCGGTTGTTGGAGTGACTGCTCGGCTCACCATTGAGCGTCTTTTGACTCGTTAAAGATTGTTCACAGGCGGAGGCACACGACTACACACTGTAGACGGCGTGACCGGTCCGCCCGATAGCAGCAGAAACTGCTGCAACAGCTGTGCAGTTTGCTCGTCGGTCATCTGACTGAAGCCGGCAACTTATTGACCGAAATAATGTGATGAAAAAAACGTGAGAGACAAGAAATAAGAACACGAACCTTCCTCCTTCCTCGCAGTCTCTGAGCACCTCCTCTCTGCAGGATACCACCTACGTTCTTCACCGTGCATTTTCTCTCTCTCTCACACACACACACACAAACACACTTGTTTTCCCATCAAATGACAATGAGAATTAAGGGCACATATTTTTGGAGGCAACGCTGAGTTCATTAGCACTTTTGTTGCAGTATAATTGCCCCCATTGAGTCAATCTTTCTACCCCTGAACACTTCCTACCTGCTGAACGAACCTCTTAGCCTCTACCTCCACTTATTTCCTACTTTTGTTCCATTTATTCTCCTCTCAAGTCTGCTTCCAATCCCAGCGCATCAAGTTCTGACTCACTCGATGGCGTATGCTGCAGAAGGTAACCTTTTGCATAGCTAATGTATATACCTCAATGTCATGATGAGAATCTAAGAGTACCGACTCCAGCTGCCTGGTGAGTGGCGCAAGTACGACCCAGACAAAAGGGTTTAGTCTAACCTCCTGACCATTTGTCCTTCATGCATACGAAAGAATGAGAAACTCCTGTTTGCATCCCACGCTGCAAAGTGTTTGTTGCACCCAAAGACCAGCCCGACCTGCCTTCTAATGTAGAGATTTCTGCAGATGTTCATGTCCAAACAGATGTGCTGAGAGACCATTGCATTGATCTAGAATGTCAGCTGGATTATTGGTTCCAAAGCCTTTTGGTCTTTTGCACTTTCCAGCTCCTGGTTCACCTCCTTTGACATTTATCTACGCCGTCTCTCTCTCCATCTCCGTCCCTCTCTTTCTCTATATCGCACATGCTAGCGTGTACGCACACACCCCGTTATGCAAACACTCAAAATCACCCTGCTTAGACCAAAATAACAAAGACATCATGACTCATACAGTAATATGAGTATCTTGGTGTGTGGGCTTTGTCTCATATTAGCAGAGAGAGATAACATAATCTCCTTGGACAATATTACACAGAACACACTAATGAGCATAACTATCCAGGTCCGCTGTTGACAACAGAAGACAGAATGTATTACACACTGATGGGGTCCTTAATCTGCATTAACTGATAAGTGTGTTTCAGCCATGCTTTTGTTTTTTGGTCTGAAAGAACTTTATGGAAGTCATTAGCATAACACGCACAGCTGGAACATCTTCGTTTTGATTCTGAACGAAACAGATGAGCTCATTTTTATTTATTCTCTGATACAGTCTGTTTTCCGGGCCATAGTTTGTGAGTCATCTATTAGGGGGATCGTGAAAACGAGCACAGAAACGGCAGTTTCCACATCACTCAAATGAATGAAAATAGGTCCGATCGGTCGGATAAAATGCTACAAAGCTCCACACGCAGCCGAGTCTGCAGCGGTTACCGGGCTCTTTGTGTGTTTCCTGTTGTTGCTGTAACTTTGTCAGGAAAGCAGCTCGCTATAGGCAGACACTGGGGGCTCAGGCTAATAGTCTGATATATAATGGTCATTGTTGAAAGCCGCCCACACGTCGCATGCTGCGTTTTCTAAGGCACCGCGGCAGGTTTCCTGAGGTTGTGAACAAAACTTCCTATATGAATGTCACCGAAGCTCTGATGGTTTGACTAGACTCAATAGTCATGATGACAACTTTGCATTCATGTCATAAAGCTGAAATGTGTCCGGCGCTGCAAATGATGTAGCTGTCCTGTCATTTATAAATAATGCCCCATGTTCTCTGTTCAATTTGTATAGAGTCGATGCTGCGATGCCACTTAGGCACTCAGATTGTGTCTCTAATGTGACATTAACCCTTCGGACCACCGGCTGGGAGATATAATATGAACATGTGTGTGTGTGTGTGTGTGTGTGTGTGTGTGTGTGTGTGTGTGTGCACATGAGCATAATGAGTCGTAGCCAGGAGTCCAGGATTGAACAGATCAGTGAGAGAGAAGATAAAGACAGTAATTGTGAGA
>CAAKHC010009451.1:1836-18711 GCA_901007825.1 Macroramphosus scolopax | reverse complement strand
GGAGTCAGAGAGCGGGAGGAAAAGGCTGATTGGCGTTTTAGTATTATGTTGAGGCAGAGATGCAAGGGAGGCGGAAATAATTTCATTGGTTGAAATAAACCTCAATGGGCAGAGTGCACGCTTTTTATAGAAGACAAGTTAACTAAACCTAATTGGCAAAGAGGGAGCCTCTAGCCTAAACAAAAATAAAGATGTCATGGCAACATGGCTCCCAAACCCCTTGAAGATCGTAACCCCCTGAACCCCACCACACACCCTTGATGTGGACTGTTAGAGCTTAGAGAGATTGTAATTGCAGCCCGGCAGTGGTGAATGTCCACTTTTACTGTATATGTGTTTGAATGAAAACAAATGCTGCTACTTGCAACCTGAGAAATGGTTGCCTCGCAAATGGTTTGAACTCACAACACAATTTACAGTTAACATAGTCTTGAACATGCATCACAATTAAAGGGGGAATGTCACAGATTTTACACATCAATTATAAGTACACCAAAGGTACTAAATAACAAAAGCAATGCATTCCAATACATATACTCATATACATATACTCCAGTCTCAATTCCCCTTTACACTCAAGTCCAAATTTTGTTTTTGTAATTGAAGATCAAATTTGTGTTTGCTCTCAACAATGTTTCAAAGCATCTTCCCAGTTCCTCCTTAAAATGCTGGAGAAGGATTATGTGTACCAGCTGTGAAGCACAAATTCCTTCTCCACCAGCCCGCTACGTGAATGGCGACGGACTGATCAAAAAAGGGGCGGGGCTGGGGTGAAACCCATATGACACAGATGCAGGAAATGACTCTCTGTTGGCATGTCTTCTATACATACTTCTACTTAAGATAAAAATGTTATAAACCTTCCGTGGCTCTGGACACGATACATAGACATGAAGCCTGGATACACTTCCTCCATTGATGTCACTCAAGGTAACCCGATGCTGACCTCCAGTACTGAATGCAGTTCTCAGCAGTAGCAATGCCGCAGTTTTCGCAGTTTTCAGCAAAAAGACGAGATCCAAGCTGCGATAAACTCAAATTATGCTTTTACTAAACTTCCAATCTGCAAAGAAAGAGAGATGAAGGAGAACTAGACAGATGAAGAGAAAGAGAATCTTCTCATGCATTCTTTCACAGCTTCTCCTATCAGCGCTCCCCTAAGTGTGGGACAGGGGACAGGCAGGTTCAGTGAAGAGCTAATTATCACTGACAACAAACGTCACATCAAACAGGTATTATGTGAGCTACGTTAGGACCGGCGCACTCAGCGGATCTCCCCCAACTGTTTTTCACGACTCCGGATTCTAGATTACTTTTGACAGAAAACATACAAATAAAACATTACCAGGGCTTACAGGGAGAGCTCGCAGAGATACCCACTGAGTAAATTATTCATACATTGACTTACTGAAGGAATGAAAGCTTCTGTCTTCCCTCTAATCCCCAGCAAAGCTTTCGGTAATAGTGCGGCGCTCAAGAGTTGCCTCTCACAAGGCTCCATTCAACAAACTTTCCAATGTATGAAATCAGTGTCTGACAGGCTTTTGAAATCCTGCAGCTTCTTCATTATTATGGCGTTTAGCCTCAAACAGCCTCTCAATCGAATGACTTCGCCGAGATGGTGATTGCTTTGATTTTAATTGGGATGTTCTAGGGGCGCCGCTACTTCTAATCCAGCTGTCTCCCACCAGTTAGACAAGGGTTGCTCACGGTGAGCCTTTATTCCCACTTCGAAACCCATCACAGGGTGGTACGGTTGCCCTGTTGAGTTTAGTGACGAGGGTGAGGCGGAAGGAGGGGCGCCTTATGTCACGGAGGGTTGCCTTGTATTTCGCTGTAAGGTAATTGAGAGATGAAATATAGAACCCATTGGTGTGGGGAAAGTCTCCAATGGACCTTGGTCCCCCGAGACGGGGTTATGGTACAGTAAAGCACCATTCAGCTTGTCCATCCTTGAAGGACTAAGCCCTTTGGGGACAAAATAAATAGCACAAAGGGCTTACCTTGTGCATATCTGTCTCTGAGGACAATCAAAGGATCCGACAGTTGTTAAAGTTTTATTTGGCCCGTGTCCTGTGTTGAGAATTGACAATGCAGCTGCTCCCCAACAAGTTCAGCGTGACCTCTCGAAAAACAGTCCGACTTTTTCTTTGCCATAAAGTTTTATTCCTTATAATTTATGTTTGATCGTTCAGCCGTATCAGAACCACCAGTTGTTCCATATTGAGGTACCAAAAGAAAGACACACACAACCTGCAGCTGTAAATCCATTTCAAATGTTTCCTTCAAAACTGCTGAAATTTATTTCCCTCATTGCCCCGTTAAGCAAATTCAATGTTTCATCAACAGTTTATGTTTTATGAAATAAATTTGGATTTTGATACGAGTTCTGAAGAGATACCTTATTACTCAGAATTTGACAAGAACAGGCCCCCACTTCTCAGCTGATTTATTACCTCAGTAAACATTTTCCTGAGACGTTTATGGTCTTTATCGCTAGTTTCAAGTCTTTTAGAATAAAGCTTGATGTTCATTTTGTACATTCTGTTCCCATTTTTAGTAAAATGGCACTGAATCAGAATAGAGCGGCTCCACCCTCCGGTCTTGAGAGTCATGTTAGATCCACAAAACAATGGGTGATGTTGTCCACTTCTTATATACAGTCTATGATAGAGACTTGAAATTGGAGGGAGTGGACGACGTTTCTTTTTTATATATATTTACATGCAATCAAACTGAAGAAACTTCATCATCTATAACTAAACTTTGCAAATGTTCCAGAATACTAGTACATCAGTAAGTCTCATATTTCTTTTTCTCACGTGCATCAACTCAAACGTTCACATGGACAGCATTAGTTGATTTTTTTTATAAAGGTAAAGGATAAGCCAAAAACCCCTGCAAAAGAAAGAAAAATATATAGGAGAGTTTGAGAATCAAGCAGGCTAAGAACGGATTGTGAGGTGCTGCTGAGGCTGCTCCTGGAATTAGCCCTAGCTGCAGGTAGTCCTGCCACTGTGAGTCATTTTTTACTCCGTGTGATGTTCCAGACTCAAGCGTACTGATGGATTGGAGCAATGATGGATACCTGGACACATGTCTATGATGGACACCTCTGTCAGTGTTGCTTGTTGACTATTTTTGGCTCATGACCCCGAAACACAGCAAGCACAAACCTCTGTTACCGTTTTTGACACATGATTTTTATTTTCCTCTTTTTTTTTTCGGAAACATGACTTGACTAATTATTGAGATCCCCTCGCGGCCGCGGCTCCTCATCACATTACACAGGACATTCATCAATCAAAGATTTAAAAAGTGGATAATAAATTCATGTCCGAGTTAAAAAACTTAAGACGCTATCAGTCACCGTGTCACACTCCTCCTCAGAAAGAATCGAGTTATGGTGTTTCACAGAATTTACCTGGATCAAAGGAAGATGTGATTTAAACTGTGAAATACTGATTGAGATGTAAGACGAAGATGAGGGAATAGCAGATATAGATAATATACTGAAAGGTAGCGGAGGGCTTTTATTGCAGCTTCCCCACACACACAATATTGTGTTGAATCACTCCTGATTTCTGACTCTGCTTGCCCCCGCTTTCTTTCTCTTCATATCACGTTTGTGAGCTCGGCTTTGTGAATATTTCTGCTCTGAACCTCTCGGTAAATTCTGACAGGAGCCACGTTTTTTTTTTTTTTTTTTGTATCTGAACTGATTCCAAAAGAAGAAAAAATGTAAAGCACCCCGCATCCATTATTGAACAACATCACAACCTGGGAAGCCTCTGAGACATTTACATTTTAGGGCCTCTTTGGTAAGCAGTCAAAATAAAAGCTGGTGGATGTTGAGGGCTCCAAATTGACAAGTGCTTTCAGTGTGGAAGGGAATTACACTGAATTTGCACTTCTTGACAGAATAAAATTGGAGGAATTTAACTTTAAGAGGCCGTCCTGAACCCCCACCCACAGCTTTGTTTAGGGTTAGAGGTCGTATACACCAGATGTTCAGGCGGGTCGTGACACCGGCTTTATTTTCTGCTCCGTTCCTCCTACGTGACTCCATAGTGTTCCATATCTTCCCTGCACCTGATGTCTCCCTCTGCATCAAGCCTATGATGGGGGGTGGTCTAATGATAAATGACAAGGACACACATGGCTCCGAGGAAGGTGTGGTATAATTTCAATCATTTTTTTTTTTAATAAGTGCCTGTCTGGCCTGTGAAACTGCCAAACAGTATGTTGCTGTCTTCAGGCCCTGCAGTGATCCAAGCCGTCGCCAACCTATTAGGATGATTTGTTAATAAGAAAAAAAAAAAAAGAAAAGTCACCTATTGTTGCTGGAGAAATATTCCATAACAACAACATTGTGTTTTCCATCCCCCTTTTTAATTTGTGAGTCTTCTCCTTCAGAGCATTAATTGAAAATACAATCACCGCAATGCCTTTCAAGATGATTGCAGCACATGCTCAATTAGGTGCGAGGAAACACGCGGCTGTACTGTATTTACTTCACCAGCCGTATTGTTTTTCCCACCGCAGCCACAAAGCCTTTTTCTCCTTCCCCGGTTATTTGTAATTAAGTTTCTTCTCAGATTTTTAGTTAGAAAGATGTCAAAGGGGAGAACGGGAGAGGGGAGGAAGGCGGGGGGGGGAACGGTGAGCTGAAGCTGCCTTATTCCTGAGTAAATGTACAGGGTGAACGGGCTTAGTGAATTTCAAAGTCACCCAGGCGGCTTAATAGCTTCCCTAAATGACTCAGCACATTATTTCCAGTTGTACAGTAGTCCATTACATGGTGTGTTACCATATCCATACAGGGGTTTGGACTCCCTCCTCTCCCGTCCTTCTGGCTCGGGCCTGGCACGCGTTCAACAAACCACTTGAGCCTGAATGCGAAATGAAGTCCCTTGGCTATAACTTTAAGGACAGTTCAGTCTTTTTAGTGCTCGCCCAGGAGCCCCGAGCCTGTCGGTGACACCCATAACCCTTTGCAACCGCGAGCTCCGATGGCAAAGGTGATAGCTAAAAGTGTATTGCATTGGCCAGAGGCGGTGGATGTGGATGGAACGAGACGGAAAGAGGGAGATAAATAGAGGAGGAGGAAGCAAGAGAGAGCAATTAGTAGTGCTCTACAGCATAATCCCTGGGAGACAAGGCCCATCAATCATGTTACTAATCCTTTGTTTCTCAATAAAGATAACTACGCTTCAGGGAGTTAACATTTTCTTAATAAGTCATCCCACTATATAGTGCACCTGAAATGCCAGATTGGCCCAGAATTACCCGGATCCTTTATGTATGGTACCGAGTTGATAAGAGGGCGCCGAGGCACCCCGAACAAGTATGTTTATTGATCTTGATAAAGTTAGCAGGTGTAGCTTAAAGACTTAACGAAAGGCAGGGGAGGGGTACCAAGGTTAGTCTGGTCTTATCCCAGGGTGGGTCAGAACAAGTCCTCTGACATGTGTAGGTTGTGTTCTACTGCTGTGGATAAAGTAGTGTTGCATGCAGGCCAAAGATGTATTAGCCAAGTTAACGCAGAGATTTCCAACGCGTACTTCTTCTACTACGACTACTACTTCTAAACCCAAAGTTTCAATACTTGTGACTTGCTTGTGACCACTACCCAGAATGCCGTGCACCATGACGCACATTCTCTATGCTGCCGTTAAGACGAACAGATAATTTCGCCCTTTTGGTCTTTTACACTCGATCAAACGAAGCCGCACA
Source organism: Macroramphosus scolopax (assembly GCA_901007825.1). Classification (NCBI taxonomy): domain Eukaryota; kingdom Metazoa; phylum Chordata; class Actinopteri; order Syngnathiformes; family Centriscidae; genus Macroramphosus; species Macroramphosus scolopax. The sequence continues at coordinate 12,975 of CAAKHC010009451.1, read as the reverse complement.
GTTCATGTGACTTCACATTCTGGAATCAGACTTGCGACGTTGTGCACCATGCAGCGACCATGTGGAACAAACAACGCCCCCCCTCCGTCCATCTTCATCCTCATTTAATACCGCGCGGAGAGGCGTACTCACAGCGCTAACGAACTCTCCCGCCTTGTGTAAAGTGGCTGTTCACGGTTGGTAAGAAGCAGAGCACCAAAAGTGCTCTCTTGAGTGAAAGTCACACACTTTGTATTCCTTCAGCAAGGCGTTGAAAGCCGGGATGATGTCGCAACGAACTATTTGTACGACACGTTTTCCGCACAAGCTCCGGGTGTAAATTGAAGGGAACAAAAAAGAAGGCACTACTTTTTGGCTGTTTCTTCGTTGCGCTGTGAACAGAACATCCTGGGCGACAACATGAAACACGACGTAAGGGGTGATAATCAACGACACCTCGAGAGCTTTTAACGTCATACACGTGGTTGTGCAAACAGACTAATGAAGGGATGAAAACCTTGTTTATATCCTCCAAAGGTTCCTTTATTTGTATTAAAGCGTACGTTCAGAGTGGGTGGAGCTCTAATTCTCTATATGAAGGATGCAAAAAGTCGCCTCATGCAGCACCGGGAGACGTCACCGTCCTCGTCACTGGTTGGTCCAACAAACATCGAAAGAAAGCATTTGTGCACAGCAAAGGTTTTCCTGCACAATGCATGAAGTCGTCCTTCCCCGGAGGACGGTAAAACATAGTTAACGGTGATCAAGTGCGTTATCAGATATGTTGCGGTGAGGTTGAACGTCTAATTGCACGCTGCGCCTTAAAGGTATGTGCTCTGGTTTATTATACAGTGGAAAGAGGTATCTCAAATATTCATTGTGGCAGCCTAAAGGCACGGCTTCAAGAACGAACCCCCGTTCACATGAGCAGAAAGGGAGAGCCGGGAGGCAGAAAAACATATCTTTTGGTTCCTTGACTCCCAGCTAATCTTGCAGGGTTTGTGTTGGAAATAACATTTTCTAGAGAAAGTCACCTTCAAATTGAATGAATTCACCGGCGACCTTGAAGGCATCGCTTTGTCCGATTCACTCTGCCCTCCTCGATATAAGACTTCTTGTACAGCCGAGATCTATCCATCATGTTCCCTTGTTCACTTTTGTCTCGGAGACAACATTTCGCACCTTTTTTTTTTTTCACTCCCCATCTCTCTTCCCTGTCTTTCTATCATCCCCTCTCTCTCTCTCTCTCCAACGTTTCAGGGTGAGGTCCGCCTCGGATGTGTGGTGTTGTGGATGCGGCTCTGTGCTGTCACGGATGCTTCAAGGTCAAGAGTGCTTAGCTGGATATTAAAGAGACAGATGGGTGTAGAGACGGAGTGGGATGGCAACGCAATGCAATTATAACCCATGCCCACTGACCACACACATACACACTCGCACAGCGCAAGAGAGAGAGAGAGAGACGGCGAGTGGGCGAGAAATAGATAGACAAGAGATCACTTCTATCTCTAGAAACTCTGCGTGGACAATCTAATATCAGCACAAGTGTAAGTCCACAACAGTTAGAGCATGCACGCAATCGGCGGACAAACAAACGTGCATGCACACACACACCGCACGGAGATCATCTGATAGGAATTGTAATGGCTCATTAAAGCACCAAAGTGATCCTGTGGATGGTTCCAGGAGGAGGAAAACAGAGTGAATGATTGATACAGTGATACAGAGTGTGCTCCCTCCACCAGCCCATTAGGGGTGATTTAGAGGGACTGTGGAGTGCAACTGGAATAGAAAAAGAGTCTCTTTTCTCCACGTTTTCTGATACCAACCTACTCTGTGACTGATTGAGGCGGCGCGAGAGAATGACGAAAAATTCACCATCGCGCACTCTCGCCGTTGCGTAATGGAATAAAGGCCGGCATGATTGCGCAGGTAACAGCTGCCGCGTAATCGCTGGTGCAAATTGGGGGATGCGCCACTCCCGGTATGCTTGCTTAATTGTGTTTTAGGGCTGAGTGGGGGGGTCATGATATGGTTGTGTATATAACTATCGGTGACAAGCCAGGCTGGAGATAGTACGAGACATTGATCAAGAACAGGCGTAATCTGCCTGGATTGGATGTTATTCACTATATCGCTAATGGACGCGTAAGCGAGGCTCACTCTCTGTTTCCATTAGCGTCACCTGAGATGTTTCAGAATACATATATCATTAAGCAAGCTGTTGTTTTCTTTCTTTACACGCCGTTACTGTTCGACTGCACCGCCTCGTCACGCTAATTAAACATAATACACCTGTGGGGTGTTGACGGCACCTTGGTCAGTACAAATGAGACACAGATTACTTCGGCAGGCGGAGCAGCTCTTCAGTTTTGACACTTTAACACGCTGCAGCTTCCCGTGCTCGATGTTAGATTATGGCGCTGCTTCTGTAAACGACAAACTGTCTGTTTCCAAGTAGATTTAGATTCACCAAACAGAGTATGATTGGCACCAAGATTAATGTTCGCATCCACACTGAAATAATAAAAGAGTGTGGAGGAGGCTGGATTTATGACCTCCACCCGAACCAGCCACCAGGGGGTCATCAAGATCTTTCGGCTTCACTTCTCGTGAGCTAAGCAGAACGAAAAAAAAACAGCCTTTACATCTGTTGACCAAAGATGTTTGCCAGAGTCACAACCATAACTTGGAGGGGGCCAGGACCTCTACTGCAACCAGCCACCAGGGGGCATTGGGTTCTTTTGGCTTCAATGTTCTTGTGCTCTCATGGCGTCCATGAACCTACCTACGAATGTCACATCTGTTACGTCCAGTTCAACTGTATTAAATATATATAATAAGATAATCATATTGTCAGTCCCTTAGTTTCTTGCAGGAGGAGACAGATGCTGTTGATTTTATTTTCCTTGCTTTAGAAACACAAAAGAAGTACCTTCAACTTTAATTAAATATATAGACAGAATGAGATTATGCACAAGCGCATGCATAGATGCACAATAATGCTTACACGCCGTACATTCATTACCCTGAGATGTTCCCCATATGTCTCTCGCTCAATGGACCTTAAGACAATCGCACTGTTGCAGACGTTGATGTTTATGTTGCAAAGCAAATTAAATGCTCTATTCAGCAGGCTTTCACCGTACTTATAATTCACGGTTGGCCGGGCGAATATTCCAGGAGGCCAACGGTGATTCATTAAAATCCTTCTGTTTAATGATCACAAGGGTTTGATTAGGCATCGCTACGTACGTCCCTCGATGACCCCCTTTGTCATTATTTACTCATGATGACAGAGACGTCAACAGTATGATTGCAAATGATTGTGGACAACAGAAGAAACAGCGGTGCTGTGAAATGGAGCCCGGCTCACGCTGAGGCAATTGAGACAGGAAATGGGGGTCGGTGTCGGGTCACGGCGTCCAAACTCAGCAGTCCTGAGGATTTTGTATTTCCCACAATCCCTCATGCAGACAACCCACCCACCCGCTCCTGCTTTGACACACACACACACAAACACACGTCTAAACCTCCTGGTCCCAGGAGGTGAGAGTGTGATATCAACCAATCTGTTCCAACCACCCCCATAACTGCAACAGTCCCATCAGCACCACCCCCGATCCTCACAGCTCCTTCCTGGTTCCAACGGCGATGTGTGCCACGGCGGAGCGACAGCCACACCGAACCTCCCCGCGGCGACCGCCGGACCGAAACAGCATCAGGGGAGAAAGGTTAAATAGAGAGGGAAGGAGTTTATTTTAGTTCTACGTCTGATTAATAATCAATAGATGATAGAAGTAACACGTGAGCAGAGGGGTTTGTCGGGAGCAGAGGTAGCAACGCTGGAAACTCACCTGAGCGGGGAGGTGAATTTTCGTTTTCATTGTGTTGCTCTGAAATTTCAGCGATCTCGCGCCTTTCTTCTCGCCAAATATGAATTCTCACTATATGAATAATACAAAGCTCAGATTCTGTTATATTTTATTCCAGTGATTGAAGTTCTAACTGCTTTTTTTTTTTATTTTTTCAGGCGCTTTTATCGTCCAGACCTTTTCCAATAAAAGAAATAATTCAGGGTTAACAGCTGAATGTTAAGAGATAACAAAAAATATTACAGTTATTAAACCAATAACTATTTATTAATTGGGCATTTATCTCTTACATTTATTTCATTTGGCTGCAGATAATTTGCTTCCAATCCAAAAATCAGTCCCGTGCATGTATCGTTGAACCAATTTATCAGCTGTAGGGTAGTTTCAACATCTCAGCATGAGACCCAGGCGATGAGAGGAGGAGCGGCGGAGGGTGAGGCAGCCACGGAGGCGATGAAGCAGAGCTCAATTTGGACATCAAACAGAGAGGGGGAGATTTGAAGGCAGTGGCATGTGGGCATGATATGTCAGGAAGGAACGGTGTCCTGACTCCATTTCCAGCCCTCCCATGGGAATCCCACGCATGTTGCAACAATGTGGCAACAGATTTCATCCCATTACCCCCGAGGCTCTTTACCCTCAATCTGCTCCCCGTCTCCGAAAACTGACAACTTGACTGTATTGAACTTGTTCAAAGGGATTCATGCGGTTCCTGGAAAGTCCGAGACGATGATAAAATAAATCACGTCTGTGTCTTCGGAAATTTGGGAGATGTGCTAAAACTATGTGGATTTTTTTTTTTTTTCATTTCAGATTATTTGACACACACAGCGACGTGCCGGTAGAATGACACCGCCTCATGCTTCATGTCATATTCTCCATGCACTGATGAAATGCATATTGCACAGCAGCAGGGTATTTTCCATTAGTGTGACCGCCCACAATTTATGTGTGGCAAAAAATACAGTAAGTTGGATTTAAATATGTCGGAAAAGTCTATATTTTAGCATAAAAATCCCCATTCTTTGCATTTAAATAAGCGAAAACGTTATTACCTAGAGATAAATGTGTGTCTTGGGTGGCCTTCAGATCATTTTCATGAATTGTGAGAGCAGTCAGGGCCAAGCAATAAAACTCTGATAATACATTGAGCAATTAGCACTGTCACACAAGGTGATAATTGTAAGTTGCACGTCTATAATTATACTTCCTCCATTCGGGAGAAAATAGTGGGAGAGTTCCCTGTAAGTGGAGTAGCCCCTTTATCACCTGCTGTATGACAAAGTGAGACGGCCCGAGGATGCTGAATCTATAAGCTTTTTAATGATTGGTAAGTCATGGTTTCCGGATTGGAATGAATATGGAAAAGATCTTTATCCACCGGCGGACTCAAGGTCACCACTGATCTCTCGTCCCCGGGGTGCTTACCAGGAACTTTTTTTACAAGGTGCAAATGATACCTGCGCCTCTGCGCTGTTTTGCATGGCCAGCGCGGCGTAATGTGACACACGCACCTTATCATTTAGCATCCCCTTTTTTTCAAGGTGTAATTAACAATACATAAGGTAAAGGACATTCGATGCACACAGTCTGTCTTCCACGAGAACAGGGGGGAAGCTTCTCCCAGAGTACAGCGATCAGCCAGGGCTCAGGACAGTATGTGAGGTATATAATAATGAGTTTGTAAGACTTATATTTGTTCTATATACTTTCTTAAAGGAATATATTGCTGCTTCATCTATCAGTAGTACAATAAATAAGAGGTAAATGTGTAAGATATAGCCCATCAGCATATTTGAAAAGTTAGTCCAGGGGCAGGTTGGCGTTAAAGGGATGATTTGTAAGGATGCTGACCAGCTAGCAGCGGACCGTCATGTCTTGTAATAACACTTTATTATTATACTTAAAAGACGATGAGTCACCGTAGCATGAAGGAGCCGTGGCTGTACCAGAGAGCTACACCCACACGTCAGATCCCTCTCCAGAGCTCTTCACCCGGTGGCGGCAAGGAAACAAGGGACAATATATGAGAAGCCCAATACTGTCGGCAGCCGTGGCAGAGATATCATTATTACAGTCAGTATCCTGGAGCTTGTCACCATAGGTGGTTGTAAACTGGTAAATTCACTCATGCTAAGCTAGTTAGCATTTACAATACAGGTGGGAACCCAACTTTCTGGTGCTGTGAGTGTTTGCTTGTTCAGATCTACAAATTGTAGCTTTAACTTTAAAGCTCTCTGATGAGGACAATTTAAAACTCTTACACCATTTACAAAGTAAAATAAAACAGCATTTCAGTATTAATACAACAGCTTACATTAAAGGTTTACAGCTGTTATTCAGGTCAAGATAATTTCAGGGACCTGAAAATGAAGTCACAGGCCAGTAAAGGTTGAGAAACTAATGTAACCCAGGTGGAGCAGATCCATCTCGATGACTGTCGACCCCCCTACGATGATACATCTGTCCCTGTCTCATTGGAGGAGCTGAATAATTGCCTTTTTCTTTCATATAATGTAATATAATGATTGAATATTACCATTTTATTCTGGCATCACTATCCGGTTTCAAATTCATTCATCAGGTTAATCCTTACCTACGAGGTGAACTCCAGATCGTTCTCCCTGCTTAATTTCGGGGGGGCACAAAGGAAACTTGTGTGGTCGGTTGAGTCGGACTTGCATGTAAACCTCCAGACAGATTATATTCTCCATTTTATTTCACATGAACAAAGCTGTCAGTGGGACTTTAACAGGAGGAAACTTCAATAATTAAGTTTGGTGTCTGATGCCACTGATCAGTCTTTCGGGTGACTGATACACTGATTGATCGGTGTCACCTGCACTTTGATGAACATGTCCGCACAGCGGCTGACAGCCTCCGCCGCCACCTCACGCTGTCGCCCTCCACGAGTAACCGAACTGATTTACCGCCCTGATCGCTCGGCTTGTCCTCATCATTTTTTAAAAGCTCCTGAAGTGTCATTTCCTGTGCTATGCTTGACTTGAATCTGAGGAAATGAAGCCTGAGAGAGGGTGAATTATTACCCACGGTGACTTTTAGACTAATTGAGACCATTACACTATGCAGCACAGCAAAGAGAGAGTGCTGGTGGTGAACACAAATGCCCCGTCGCACCCCTCCCCCTCACACACCCACACACACGAACACACACACACACACACACAGATCCGCCTCCAAAAAACTGCGCCCCTAATTTGTCAGTTAACCTTAAATGTCAAGGTGAAACTGCTGGTGCAATGCAAAGGTTGGATGTAAATTAGTGGCATAAAAAACATGCTCCGGTGACCCCAATCTGTATAGTTCACGGTCTATGTTTGGATTTGCTTTTTAAATGGGTTATCTTTAATTATCAATGACCCTAAGGCTGCGCTGCTTGGTTAGTTCATTCTGTTAACAGTCCACCCTGCAAGGATAGTTGACTAATCAAATGTCTCACAGTTCACCCGCAACAACACTGACCTGCATCATTCTAGTTTATCGTCGCCCGGACCAGGGCCACTGCGTCGCCGTGATATACGGCAGGCAAATCTACCGCGCTGCCTCTGAAATAGGATCCACGCAGTCTTGCAAGTGGATAATACATGCAAGGCTGCAAAGAAGATTTCATCCCTCTGAGTGTGAATGGAAAAAAAAAAGAGAATGAAGCAGAGACGGCAAAATGGAACCTAAATCCCTCAAGAATAATATGGAGATCTGCCTAACATAAGATCCTTGTGGTAATGCAATTTAAGTTAGAAGGAAAAAAATGTCAGGGTAATCTCATCAGTCCGTCAGAGAGAGAGGGATGTCAGACATAGCCTGTGGCGAGCCTCCAGCAGGGCCGCTTCTATCCTCCACTCTGCACCGCTCGCTCTCCCCTCTCTCCCCCTGCCCTTCTTCCTTTTCTTTCCCCTCCGTCTCCGAGCCAAGCCACCACTCCATTGTGTCACCATCCTCTGTCAATACTTGCAGCCGTGCAGACCTTGCAACATAACCCAAATCCTAGGGATAAGAATTGAGCAAAAAAAAAAAAAAAAAAAAATCTGAAACAAAAGGGCATGTAAACAAAGATTTGCATAAGAAAAATAGCATTGCTGTGTCAAAAGCTGACAGATTATGCCTCGGGTACCATATGCAGAATGTCACGGGGTCAGTGCAGAATGAATATAATGTACTCGGCATAGGACGGATGAAATGACATGCAAGGAAAACATCCTGTCTGGCAGATGTTCCTTAAAGGCCTGGACATTTGGAGATAGGATATGTAAATCACTGGCCCCTATAAGCCCCAGGGCATAGCGGAGGGGGCGCAATGACATCCCTAAAGTGGACTAGAGGTAAAAAGCCGGGTGCGGGGCGTCCTTAGACAGGCAGCTTTTTCTTTCACAGCCTTGGGCGGTGCTCGCTCTGAGGTCGGCAGCCTGTTGGGGAGAGCAACTCAGCGGGGACGAAATCACAGCAGGAGCACGGGAGAGCAACAACACGATGTAGGAATCATTCTTAGTTAAACTAATGGAAGGATGCAAGCGGGGAGAGGGTGGTGTAAACCGTAGATCATTTTATGCGGTGATATTTTTATATTTTCTGTTTCCACAAAATAAAAAAAAACAAAGTTATTTGCCAAATTCGGAATCTTTGAGCGCTGCCGGGCTTTGCTGACTCCAGGCTTATTGGAAAAAGGGTGGCAATCCATAATTGCTGTCAACGTTCTAAGATGCGATGCCGGAGGACATTTGAGGGTGTGGAAAAGTGGCTGTGCAGCATATCAGAGAGGGAGATAAGGCCAGATTGTGGAGTATTGATTATAGATAGACATCTACTCTCCAACACAAGCTGCTGGTCTGCTCTGGAGCCCGGGGAGGAGCCCTGATAGGTTGGGATGTGCATGTCCTGTGTTGATCAGATCCGATATTAGCATGTTTGGAACGCCGCAGCTAAACCTTTTTTTTTTTGTCCGTTTGAGGGGAAGAGTGCGCCGCGTGTCAGCGGAGAAAAGAAAAGCCACGCCGTCTCATCATGAATACAATTATTCATCCGTCATGAATCGCAGTCGTATAATCAACAACAAAACACGGCTGGTGCGTCACCCTCATTGTATCAAGTGTTTCTTCAGAGCAGAGGCCCGGCCTTGGGAGATTCTTCCCATCGATAAATAATTCAGTTGGTCTGAAAACAAGAGAGAGGACAGACAGATGTGCACAAATTGCACATCTGTGTAAAGTGGGGTTATAGGAAGGAGAAGAAAAGGTCTTTGTATGAAGAACAATGACGCTCTGTGAAGGCTTTCGTCCATTCAACTGCTCACGCGCTTCGTTCTTACGCGTCCTGTGTATGTTTGTAAGTTTTTTCTAAGTTCGACGATGACAATAACATCGAATCAGTTTGCTCTTTTATTTGCTGCCACGCGCGCAGCTACTGTACAGCGCAGGTATAAAAAAAAGCTCCCGCTTTGCATCGCACACGCTCGCAGAAACGCTCGCTGAAGCTCACAATGCCGCACATTCAGAGGGAAACACAGGGGGCCTTTTATCTGCACGAGTGAGAAATAGCGAGGACACTGCGGTTCTGTTGTTCTGCAGCCCTGTTTTCTTCCCCTCATTTATTCAAAGCTGTAAGGCAGCAGTCTGGCGCCATCAATCTCAATCGGTCTGCACTTCCTGCGCCGCTCTGATTGGATGTAATGATCTCTGGATGTCACTCCACACACTGATATGTGTGTGACCCATCTGCTTCCCTATTCTGCGATGAGCAGAAAGGGATGTTTACCGCGGACACACAGGCGGGATCCTCCCACGCTCGATTCACTCCGCACCACCTCAATCCCGCGTTATCATCATCCCTCCTCTCCGGCTCGTTCTGTGTGTGCTTATCGCTTTTGCGACGCTTTGAATTTTGCGAGAAAAAAAAGGATGTTTGTGGCAAATTAGCCTATTTTTTGGTGTTGAGACCAGTGAAGCTCTGGACCTTTTGAACGATGCAGGGTGTTGCTTCCGCTGTGCAGGAACAATAAAATGATTTTGTGACCAAGTGGGTGACTCATTTCTTCATCTTTTTGTGTATAACTAGAGTTAATACAACCCACCCCCCCCATGTCTCCACTTAAGGCTTCTGTTGTTTGACCGCTGCACCGGCTTTCAAACGGCTCAGATGTTATTCTGGTAAATGTTGAAACAGCTCAGCTGCCATTCAACACAGACCCTGTGCAAATCTGTCAAAGTGGCTTCTGGTGAGGATCAGATAGCAGTCTTGTTTCCGAGACTAAGAGGGGAAGGAAGAGGCACAGTTCGGCTTCGAATCTGTGTAAACTGAACACCCAAGAACACACATTAGTGGCGCACAAATGGCACGGGCGAGGACGACAGCGAGGCATTAGTGGAACAACAGCATGAGGATCTGAATAAGGACGCCGCTAAGTCAGATGATACCCATCTGTTTTGTCTGACTTCCTACTTGGCATGGAGGAGCAGACAGCTGACGGTATCACTGACTTAGGAGCTGTTCAGTCCTGGTATTAACAAAACGTCAACGCATTTAGATCCCATCAGTCAAACCCCCGTCGCCGGCGCTCCGGGCCTCACGTCGGGAAGCAGGTTGCAGTAAAACTGTTGCATATCATGGCAACAATCAATCTTATTAAGTTATGTTTCACGCCTTTTAAAAAACAATCAATTCATGTAAAAACCGCCCACCTGCGTGCGTCAATTTTACATAAAATTAGCACAATTAAAAAATAAAAAACGTTCCTCTGAGGCTGTTTTTCTCCGCACATACAAATAAAAATGCTAAATAAATGTATTAAAATAATTGTGATAATTCAAATAATTATAATAATCAGTGGCTGAAGGCATCGCATTTTTATTTTAATTATAAATTGTTTCTTTTTTTGTATTGCAGCAGCAGGGTGAGGCTGAAACAGATAAATTCTTAATATTAGCCACGTTGTGTAGTCTGGAGAAGATGCGCTTGTCGTGTCCTGATCATTTAAAAATGCATGAAAAAAGGGTTCTGGGTGTTAAAAGAATAGCAGCCTATGTGGTCCAGGGCCTCGGGCGGAGCTGCTCCAGGTGTGTGGACGTATAATAAACAAAATAAAAAGCTTTTTTTTTTTTTGGGGGGGGTTATTTCACAAGCTGGCTAGAGGAACAGCCGAGTGTGTGTGTGCAAATGTGTGTGTAGCGTCTGATGATCAAAGCTTTGAGAAGTCCTGCGCTCAGCAGGTAGGAAACGTGTTTGGTGTGCCGCGATTCACTTTTATAAACAACCCCCCCCCCCCCCCCCCCCC
>CAAKHC010009448.1:5083-16620 GCA_901007825.1 Macroramphosus scolopax | reverse complement strand
ATTTTAAGTGGTAGTTGGTAGTTTATTATTCTCTTCACTATTTCGAGTGGTAGTTGGTAGTTTATTATTCTCTTCACTATTTCGAGTGGCAGTTTATTATTCTCTTCACTATTTCGAGTGGTAGTTTATTATTCACTATTTTAGGTGGTAGTTGGTAGTTTATTATTCTCTTCACTTATTTCGAGTGGCAGTTTATTATTCTCTTCACTATTTCGAGTGGTATTTGGTAGTTTATTATTCTCTTCACTATTTCGAGTGGCAGTTTATTATTAGACGTGTTGTGTCGAAGCCTGTTTCCGCTTCATCTGCGTCAATGGACAGACACAGAAATGACCATACAATAATAGGAATAACTAACAGTGGAGGAAATTGCACACGAGTTCCTGGAAATTTTGAGAGAGGTTTCAATCTGAACTATAATCACACCCCACGAGGTTCATCCATGTGAACAACAACCTGTAAACCAGCAGCTCCCGACATGCTAAATGTTAAAAGGCTCGTGGCATCAGTCAAAAGCAATCAGTAAAATCTTAAACAACCAACACAGAGCAGCTAAAACCGACCGTTCAATCCGCCGGCAGCCTGACAGAGGAGCTTTGTACATTTGGAGTCTCCGACTCATCAACAGAGACAGCAGAGCAAGGCGTCACTGCGGGGCCACGTCCCACAACCCGGCCACGTCCCAAACCCGGCCAGACTACTAATCAGCTGCCACTCATACAGGTCCGGCCTGTCACCGGGTGACATGGACGGGACGGAGCCACTTGGAGCTGAAGGTCAGAGGACAGAACATATTTCTACTGGCCGGGAGGTGCCGACCGACCTCACCAGAGGGTGACCCCGACCTCACCAGAGGGTGACCCCGACCTCACCAGAGGCCGACCCCGACCTCAGCTTCACAGTCGGAGTGTTGGTGAGTCACATTAGGAGCGGAGGACTTTTCAGATGGGATAGTGTTCAAATTAAAATCAACAGACCTTCTTTTGCTGTTTTGCTCCTGGGATTTCAACAACACTGTGGACTGGGAGGCCGCTGCTCATTTATCGGTTCCATTTGTTATCGTAACCATGGAGACCAAGCCTCAACGTTTCACCCAACCACAACCAAATGTTTTTTTTCTTGGTCAATGTTTGTAGAATAATTGAAACAGTCAGTTTCAGGTCAGAAATTGTGGGACAGAGAAATAATTTCACTCGTCCGTCACAGCAAACATTCATTTTGAAATAAACATGTGCAAACATGTTTTTGCAAAAACAACCTCTTTCCCCGTTAAACATATACAGATGAAGTAGAATAGATCCGATACAGATTGTTTTGTCAAATTCCCTGAGTTTAGGAACATGATCAGTGCCGGCTCCAACACGCCGGATCCCACAAGATAAACCGCTCTCGGCTCTTTAAATAGTGACGCTCTCTGACTCCCCGTGCATGAAGTGGATGTCATCGACCACACACTGACTCTGCAGCTGCAAGACACAAGTTATTGTTTAGTTTGCAGCCGTATTTGAGACACTTCTGCAATGGTAGAACTTGTTTCATTTCCAGTGCAAACCATGCAATTTAAATTAAAAGTAAAAGTAAAGACATATTGGGCTCATCAATACAATAAAATCAGACTTTCTAATAATCCATAGGAACTATTTCTTTATAGACCCGGAGCCTGTAATTATTGCACCTTTCTGATCCAACTCCAACCTTCCTCGTGCCTCCTGTAAGTCCATCTGCACCATGTTTCTGCTGGTCCTCAGAGGTGAAACATTTCCCATACAAAACTGAAAGTGGCAAATTGCTTGACCTTGTTAAATCCAGCAGAATACATAATCATCCTCTGTCAACATGTCTCTTAGTATTCACACAATCCCCCCTTAAATGCATTTGGGATGAGACACATACCTTGTAAACAGACAAAGGACACACACACTGCGACTCCAGCCTTGTTACGAGTGTCTGTCGGCTGAAAATAGTTTTTAACGTTTCCTTTTCTGTGCTGAAAGTTTGAAGCATGTTGTGTTTCCGTGCAGATAATCTGCCCTGACAGTCAGATGTTTGGACTTGCAGGGGTTAAATGCAGTTTGGTGGTGGAGATCAGAGCACATCTATAACTGCGTCAGACCAACGGTGTATTCTTATGTCATGAGCATGAATAATTACTAAAAGCGAACAGAACAACAGAAGAATATCAGCGGAGCTTCGTCTTCTCACTTCACTGCTGTGAAAATCAATATTTGGCCTGTGTTTCACAGCTTTCTGTGCAAGACTTACTCATACCTTATCAAAAAAGAATTTACACACAGTTTTTTCTAACAGTTTACAGACAAATAGTGGAGAAAATATTTATACTATTGTGTGAGCCGGAGCGTCCTGGTTAATTACGGCAACGAGACGTATGCGTTCAGCACAGGTAACACCGCCCCCTGTTGGTCATTCACTGAGCAGGTAGCCTCGGCCCTGCTCAGGGAGCGACGGATCCTCCCAGCATCACCCCTCCATGTCAAATAAGAACACTCAGCTCTCACTTTGTCACTCCGATTACGTCTTTTCCGAACGCACAAGCCCATCCGTGGTGTTTCTGTGAGACAGAGGAGATTTACAAATAACTTAATATGAGACACACACATTGAGGGCATTGAGGCAGCAGATGATGAGGAGAAGATTTACACTGGAGTTAATGGACAGGCTGCTGCAGGCTACTACAGATGCAAAGCGTTGCCTTGTGCGTTGGTATCAGACGATGATGAGCTCGGATGAGAAGGGGCCTGGATGACCGGATCCAAAACCCAACCGATGACCAACGATCTCACATTTGGTGCTGGCATGAAACTAGAACTGTAGTTAAGAAGACGCAGAGATGCATTAAATTAAGGTTAAATGTTGAAAGGGACAGGTCTCCTAAAGGTCCTGTATGTAGAGCCATGGTTATTTTGTTTTGTTCTGTGTTTCATGGCAGCCATCCTGAAGTGTCCAGGATCCAATAATCCACCTTTTATCACGTAGCTCCAGAAGTGAAACCATCATATATGTCTCCATGCATTTAAACAACTAGAACTATCTGCATCTATGGTCCATGTAATATTTCCTGAGGACTCAATAAGGACTGAAAGGCCTCCAATTAACTACAATCTGAGCGGAGGTCACTCTCCAGCTGCTGCTCTGCACAGAAAAAAAATCTTCAGACAAAACCAGCTCACCAAACAGCTGTGCTGTGAATTCAGCTGGTTACATGGAAAACCATCACTCACAGAGAAAGTTTGGAACGGTGTCTGAACTTGAGTCCAACTACGTGTGCAGGGGTTTTAAAGCATTGTGAACGTAGCTTCATGTATTTAAGCCCAGAAATGGAAGCACAGGTGAGCTGATGGGCCGTCGGCCGCGGGCGACTGTCTCCGGAAGTCGCTGGGTTTTGTCCCAGAAAGTTGATCATGAACGTGAGAGCTCTTAAAGTAAGTCTCCAGCTGGAGTTCACGTCAGGAAAGGCTAGTTTTTGTGTAATCCTGTTGACAGAAACCCACTGATACACCCAGATTAATGTAAAGAAAGGCTGGTTTTCCCTAGTCGTGAGGTTGAGAGGAAGGTGATGGGCTCGGACAGTCTGGAGGTGTTTGCGTAGAGGAGGATGAAGGCAAAGATCAGTGACATCCTCAAGGGCCCCTCTCATCCTCTCCACGATGAACGGAGGCTCAGGACGAGCACCTGCAGCCACCGGCTCATTCATGCTGCATATTGCAGGTTCTCAGGTGTCCCTTTGAGACGGCCAGTGTGACCTCAGTATCAACCCAACATGTGAGGATACTTCAAAAGGTATTTTCTTTCCCACATTTACTCGTGCAGTGTCCGTTCGAGGAGGCCTGGTAGGCTACTGGCTGATTGCTCCGTCTCTGGTGTGAGTGTTAACCCCATCCCTTCCTCTACAGGATAAAATACATGACCCAGAACATGAAATTATTATTACTTTAATATTTCATTCACCATCTAATCATCACTTTATACCCACATCATGTAGTATTATTACATCATTATAATAACAGATCCTGTTTGGAAGATGCCTCATCAACAACATACTGGACACTGTAAGATGAATATAATTACTTTGATGGCCACACGATGTGTAAGAGTGAAATCACATTCAGTTAGTGTGAGGAAGCACCTGCCACTCAACTGGTGGAGGGATGATTATCTCCGAGGAGGGGCAGGTGTGGGGGACTAATTACCCCTGATCACTTCCAGGTGTGTGACGTCTGTATCCAGCCCTGCTTCCAGTGCTCGGTGATGACTCATTCAGTTACATGCAGGAAGAATTTGAATTTCTGATCGTATAAGACAGAGTTTGGACTTTTTAAAATGCATTTAAACACCTTAGGCTGATCTACTTCGGACAATGATCGGACGTCTCAAAATCGTATAAGAGCACCTAGATAATTTGTTCATTGTCGGTTTTCTAACACCGTGTATACCCAGAGATCGGATCGAAATCGAATTTTGCATTCTGCGCATGCTCGATAATTTCCGCCGGGGTTTTCACCCGGAAGTGGAAGGACACGACGTAGTAAACAGTGGTGGTGTTGCCCGAAAAGGTCAAACGACACCACGGCTTCAACGAAATCAACAACTAAACTAACTACTAACTAGCAAAACGTTATAAAATATTTGTTTGAAATGCCGCCAGATAGTTTGTTGCTGCTGTGACGTGTAGGAAGTGGCTCTATAAGCACTTGTTGAAGGGCTACAGCGCCACATAGTGGAGCGGAGTCAGACCTGCTCCGGCCAGTTACTCGATTCTCTGAACGGCATGATTGGATTTTAGATTAGATTAGATTCAACTTTATTGTCATTACACATGTATAAATACAGGGCAACGAAATGCAGTTAAGTGTCTGAATACTCAGACAAGTGACAGCAGTCCGCTCACTGACAATCTGTACATGGCTTAATCGTATGAAGCTATCCCATGTTAACACACTGAGTGTCTCTTTGTCAGAGGTAGTGAGATGCTGTCCTGTTTGTGTCATCTGTGTATAGGAATGTTGAATCTGCAGAAGTTACCACATGAACCTTCCAACATTTAGTCTCTACGACTGTGTTAGATCAGTGTGGCCGTCCTTCACTGGTGCTTTGGTTTCTGTTGCGTCCCTGTCAGCTGCTCTCAGTGGTGTTTCAGTTATAGTCTTTGAGAGACCGTCCGTCCGTCCGTCCGTCCGTCCTCTCCCTTTCAATCGCTTGCGATTTTGTGTGTTTTCCCTTTGTACTAACTTTAAGATGCCCCTGGTTCACAATGGGGCGTCCATCTCCCCGTCCGCCCTGACAGTTAGAACTCTTAAGGAAACCTCTCTGAAACACTTGATATAGAGATTGACTGCTCTCCAGAAAAGATGCTCTTGAACGTCTCCTCTGAGACAGTAGTGGCCATCAGTACACACTGTTGCTTAAAGTTGTTGGCAGTTAGGTGGAAATAATTGCACACTCTTTGTATTAATCCTTGGACTAAGCCTTTATGGAGATTAGGGAAGGATGCACTCAATGTAGCAATAACTATTATATACATTTGGAACACGCACTGTAAGGGAATATCTTGCATGTAAAACTAAGGGATAATCAATGCTTCGAAGTGCATTAAACAGCTTCAAGGCATTGATATAAAGGCAAAGAAATAACTGACTTTAAGTCTATAATCCCGATTATAACAACTATTTGCCAGCAATGTGAAATAAAAGCATTTAAATCTTTTTGTTGGAAGTTTTGCACTCAAATAAAGGTACTATTTGGTAGTTGATAGCAGCTCTAACGCTCTTCAAACCACAGTGTACTTCCCTCCGGCCTCAGTGAACCGAGGCATAAAAGTCATACAAGTGTCCAAATCATAAGCGATAAGTCTTTACATCGATGCTCTTTTGTTTCTTGGTGGAGGAAGTCCTCCCGTATATTAACTGCCCCTTCGTATGAATGTCATCCTCCTCTTCCGCCATCATTTCAAGATCTTTAGGTGTCAGTAGTTCTTTGCCATTTTCTTTGATCTTCATCCCGTTTATCAGAACTGTTATATCCTCCATATATATTAAAATAACAGTTAATCTCAGCCCCTGGTTATGTGACTTCCTGCCTCGCGGTTCTTTTACTAAGTTCATAACAAGTCTGAACTCAGCTGCACTTGTCGCGGTTGAAGTCCGGCTTTGACAGCGGGTCTCTCTAACGTTGCCATAGCGACAGGTTGGCGACAGAAGCAGCAGAGATCGAGTTTTAATGCCGACCTGCCAGCCAATCAGAAAAGGGTTTCCAGCCAGACGGTGGTCTCATGGAGTTCAGAGAACGACCCGCGGGATGAGGTAGGTCCTATTTAATAGCTCTCTCCTGCTTTAAGCAATTTTTCTGCTAATCACACAAACTGTTTCTCCGCTTTCGAGACCTACTAGCTACACAGCTTAGCAATTAGTAGAGCTTCTCTCTCTCTGTCTCTCTTCAATCTGTCTTGTGTTTAGTTATTCCTCTGCGCTGTAGCCCTCTAACAACTGCAATCATCATCATCATCATCATTTCCCTGCTGGCTGTAAAGGTGATGTCCACCAATCAATGTGAGATAAGTACATGAAGCTTGTTCTCTGTGGATCCGTGCATTGCACCTTTATTTCACGCCATTGTCTCCACCTCCCCGAGGCCTGGAGACGCCACTGAACGCTACCTTTGAACCCGTCATCCAAATTACCTCAGTTAGCAATGTACTCCCTTAGATTACATTCCTTTCAGGGAAGGAGAATAACACACACACGCACACGCACACGCACACAAATTCATTCACTTTTTTTTTTTTAAATCTTCTGAGTTCTTCTTCACAACCAAATCCAAATGAAGGAAGAAGCAGCTTGTCAACAACCTTCAGCCACCAACACTCAGACCACTAAAGCTGTAAAGCCAAATAACATCATGTTCTTTAATATCAAGGCTAATCCTTGTTAATCTTTAGATACAGGAAGAAGAAACTAGAGAACACAAAGAAAAGAGAACTACGTCTGCCTCACTCAGTCCAGTTTGGAACCTTCTAGACGTCTTGGTATACAGAGTGTCTGATCCTCTCCAGCCAGGAGGTCGACTATCATTACAGAAACATAGAATACATGAAAGAAACAAGCATTTAATTTACAGGAAACTTGCAGTGTTGCATTTCTTCCTTCTCTATACGTGTGAATCTGTATTCTGCAACTTCAGGCACCAGGACAGTGCAGGAATCTGAATTAGATCCAGATCAATGACAGTGGAAGGACTGTGGCCTATAGGTTGGTTTGTCAACATGCAAACATGAGAGCCAGCGGGAAGTAATTAAAGTCACACAGCCACATGTTCCGGGGGTCCGACTCAGAACGTCACCAAGTCAATCAAACAACTAATTAAAATGTTTTTATGCAGAACAGTAAAGAAATAGCAATGTACCTTCTGCACAGCAGTCAGTTCACCATGAGACACCAGAGTAAACACATCCTACCAAGGATGCTAATGAAGGTTCCATTCAGGTCAAACTGAGTCAGGGTCCTGCAATTTGGATGTTGGCTCATTAGAAAAGATCAGCTTCGCTAAATAGAGCGGAGCCTTTATTTATTTTATTAAAGAACCAGCACCTACATGTTGTTTGTTTGGAGGTCTGTCTCTGTCCATGTAACCAGAGGTTACATACACACACCCATTATACTGAAGAACTGGATACCACAACTGACCAGTCATGCTCTTATCTCATAAACTCTTAATCTCTTAATTATTGGACTTCCAGAAGACAAGTAAACATCCGACATGTGATGGAGAACGTCCATTAGCACACAGATGCCAGCAGACATGCCGAACCTGGGAGACAGAAATACTCAGACTTTTTAAGTTTTTTAGCACCACCCAAACCAGACTGAGTATTTCCAGCAGGTGAGAACTCATCCGACACAGACGATCTCCTGTTGTGTGCTACACGTGTTAAAAGACGTATCAGACTCAGTTCGTTCTCTGGAGCTCATGTGAGGAAACAGCTTTGGAGTCTTTTCCAAGCGTAAACTGCTTCCTGAATGTTCTTTTTACCTGCCTGACTCCTTCCTGTCAGCTGTGCTGCTGGATCGGCTCATTACGTGTACATGCAAGAATATTGAGTCATTTATACTGAATCCGTTGAGGGGCTCGACACATTCATTCAGAATCCTGGTCAGTATTTATCAACGGAGCTCGACTAATCCGAAGACGGACATCAGCATCATCACGGCTCCAAGCTGACGGGGCTCAACGATAAATACTTTAATCTGGTGGGAGAAGAGAAAATATTACACCCCGAAATCTTAGCCAGAATTAGAATCTATTGTGAGAACAGAATAACGATCCGCCGTCAGAGAGACAAAGTTCTGACCGAGAGGATGTGATTCTCTCAGACAGTTTAACGGTCTTGAAGCAGATGCTGGATCATTCCCGTCGGATTTGTCCTCACTCACATCTGGATGACAATTTATCAATACATCTCTGAGCTGCTCCTCTGCAGCTCTCAGGCTGAGGCTGACAAATGGTTACTTTTACATGACAGAAGTCTGTTAATGAGGGTTGGTCTGACAATGAAAGGCTCTTCCTCACCGTTCATTTTACAGCTGATATAAAAAGCTTCATAAAGCTCGCAGCTGCTCGTGTATAGTGCTATCTTCGACTTGTTTAGGCAGATCCAGAATCACCTTTGTCTCGTTAACTGTTTTTTTTTTTCAATGAATAGAGGTGCTGATGTGTCCCGTGATGGCTGTCATGTGCAACACTGCATGGAGACACTTTTCTTACTGACAGGGTGCTTCTCTATTAATCTATGATTTCAGGAACGACTGCTCTGACATGCAACACACTGCTCACAGAGGCTGATTGTCGAGCCGTTGGGGATGTATGTTAATATTTAATTATAAGACTGGATCAAATGACGGAGCAGCCCACTGGTCAGCGGACGGATCTGCTTCGTCACATGACAAAACGAAGCATGTTAAAGTGTATAATTTGTCATGACGTAAATTACAAACTTAAGATGCTACAGATGTAGATGACCAGTAACCAAATCAGCATCTGATATCTCCGAATGTGTCACATATCAGACGACTCATTTAGGTTAATTAGGAGGAAACGCTATGTTATATCATAAATTGCCTATTAAGTGTGTTTGCTTCTTCACATATCCATCTGTGTTTTTGTTTTAACTGCACAATTTAATTTATACCTGTGTGTCTCTTCCTCAGGCTATGCGATTGAGCAATACTAGTTAAATATGCACAGTTAGTTAATTATTAAAAAATAGTCTATGGCATAAAGCAGGAGTAGAAAGCATGATATACTACGTGTATATATTAAACTTATGAACACAACACAACAGACACACTAACTGCTTTTTGTCGTGTGTGTGTGTCAGCAAGGTCCACTGATGTCCTGACCCCAGACCAGCATTCAATCACAGGGCACAATGCAATCTCTGCTTTTAATTCATCCATTTAAATGAGCTATTTGAGAAGCCACACTGCCGCTGAAACTTCAGTCATGATGCTGTTTGTCAGTCGTGTGAGTGTGTGAGAATAACAGTGCCGGCAGACATGCGACCAACTGACCGCCTGCCCCTGAAAGTAACGTGTATGTAATGCACAACATAATAATTGCTCAAAAACGTTGATCATTTTTAGGACTGCGGCTGGACTTTAATACAGGAGGCTTGACTCAGAGGTGATATGCTGACCAAACAGCTGGTTATTTCACCAACATTTAATTACTGCGAAGACAACTGACAGTATTCATCATAAAACACATTATATATAATGTATTAACCGTAGAGGAGCTCTATTGAACCTGGCAGTCTTATAAAGCCTCAAGCCAACCTAAATATGGGGAAATTTGCCCATCTTCTGACAGAACAATAAGTCCAAACAGTGCTATAATCAGAAACGCTACATCACCCCTGCCAAAGGAAATACTTGCATTGTGGTAAATTATATTACACTTCAACCTGACTGACAGAAAATCTGAACCACAAGTATTTGTGGTATTTACATCAATCTGAAAATGATACCTCCTGGAACCTAGTGAGTCCTTTTGCCCGAACATCCCCGTGGAAAGGAGACATGACAGCAGTGGTAAGTGATTCATTGTGCCATTATCTTAATCATTGCACAGAGTAGCAATAGTATATCCTTCCAGACAATTTTTGGCCAGACTGTTTTTCTTTTAGAGGGCCAGTATTCAGTTCCAGCTGAGCGGCAGCAACCATTACTTCAAAGAGAAATGCATATGATACATAAAATCTATCACTATTTTTTTATTTTTATTAATTTCAACTGCCAAGTTGCAATATTTGCAGTACAATTTTCATTACTACAAGCTCAAGCTAATCAAATATAGAGTACTAGTAATAAAGAGGACCTTCATCAAACATCCTTGACATAAAATTACTGATACCAGAGATTTACCCACCCATGTTCAGTTATTGAATGTTCACCATTGAATAACAGACTGACAAATCAGAATACCATCACTCACTATGGTTTTCTGAATGGATGTTCTTAATTGAATGTTTGTCATACACGGAAGAATTGTGACTAGAAGAAAAGGAAATTTCCTGGAGGAAAAACTGAATTCCCTAAAGTTAATATATTCTCACAACTGAATGTAATGTGCATCCTTCAAACATATATCAATGTAATCCATGTATATATTCCGCTGTTCTGTTGCAGCCAAAAGTATCATCTCCGCCGTAAACGCACCATTAGCCTTGCGTGTCTTGCACTTTGGTAGTTGTAGTTTACCCAAAAGTGACACTGCGATGATTACCATGCATACTACGCGAGACTAAAACTACACTTCCCATAATGCAACTACAAGAACCTGCTTAACCGAGAAGGTGAGTGTCAGTAATATGGCTGTTTGGCAGAGCTAGTAGAAGTAACGTGCCGTTTACCTGTTTACCACAGCGATATAAAACAAAAGTCATGGTCGCCTACTTGTTTGTAGTACTTTAATTAAAGAGCTACAAGCGTACGCGCTACGTCATCTCTGCAAATTTGATAAAGCAGGGTTACGGAAAGACAAACACGTCCGTCCCTTTAAATGAACGGGCTGTCAACGTCGTCTGGCACAGTGTGGTAGAAACGTGGTGTTTACGGCCAGTAAACTGTCGATAAAAAGCAGCACTCAACATGTTATCTTCAGGTTTACTAAGAGGCTTCTGCTCTTCTGCTCTTCGTACAAGGCTAGCATGCCTCTTTCATCCACCGGGAGTTGAATCGAAAGCGCTGTCAGTTCGACCTGTTCATAACATCGTTGCCGGTCGCTGGAGTTCCTCACATGTTGAAGCATCCAGTTAACACGCCGCGAATCTAAATGACTCATATGTCAGTGCAGTTTGGGCCCAGTGACTGTACAGGCCGTAGTTTCAATGCGATTTGACTGTGATATTCATGTGTGTTGTCCGGGCATCCACATCTGCATGTGTCCGTACGGTTGGACATGAGACGCAGGCATGGTACCCCCTATCCTTCAAAATAAAAGCTCCTACTTCGCTCAATGTATATTTG
>CAAKHC010009442.1:31944-41237 GCA_901007825.1 Macroramphosus scolopax | reverse complement strand
TGTGTGTGTGTGTGTGTGTGTGTGTGTGTGTGTGTGTGTGTGTGTGTGTGTGTGTGTGTGTGTGTGTGTGTGTGTGTGTGTGTGTGTGTGTGTGTGTGTGTGTGGTAGGCTGAGAAAAAACATCTCTGGCATCAGTTTTTGCTTTGCAGAGGCTCAGAGCTGGACACAGAGAGGTACTTTCCCACCTCTGGCATCGTGTCGACCGCGGAAATATTCATTATTCACCAACTCCTTGCTTGAATTATGTAACGTGATAGGTCATTCCCAATTTTTTTTAGATGCGGCGGTTTCAATAGGAGCCAATAAGGGCTGCCAGAGGACACGGTTGTCTTCACTGAAGCCGATCCAACAGCACCCTGTCTCCCTCCAAAACTCGGCTTTATTGACCAAAAATATGAGAAAGTATGTGAAGGATTTTCCCATATTTGTCTTTTCCATTGTTGGCTTCATCTGCGTCGTTAACTTGATGGTTTCATATTAAAAAACTGAGCAATCTGTAATGTAACACTTCCTGATTGACGGGATTGTCCCAGCGTGGTACATTAGTAACATGATTTGTTGCTAGGTCAAGGCAACACTACCAATCATCTCAGCTGCAACAGCTACAAACGAACAAACCACAACATGCACAACAGTCCACCTTAAAGACCGGCCTCCTTTTGTTGCAGTAATATTGGAATACATCCTCTCCTCCCCTCAGACTGGCTTAGTTAATACTTTGTCAATAATTAGCAAATACCTTCTTGACATCTTTCAGACACGTATAATTACACACCCACCAACGCAATCACGGACATAATCACTTGGCCCACTTTGTCCCAGTAAGATACGTTATCAAGGTGCTCAACGTTTATATTGAAAAAAAAATTATACATATTAAAAAACATATTAAAAACAAAACCAATCAGTTTGTCTATGAAAGACAGCTTTCTGAGAAAGAAATGACATTAACATTATTACTAATTCATATAACAATAATGACAATAAAATAAAAAAATAAATAAAAATAAATAAAAATAAGAATAAAAATGAAAATAAAAACAAAAATGAAAATACAAAATAAAAAAATAAAAAAATAAAAAAATAAAAATAAAAAACAAAAAATTAATAAAAAATAAAACAATAATAAAAAATAATAAAATAATTAATAAAAATAAAAATAAAATGAATTAATGCAATATTTTGTTTCTTTTTATTAATTATCGCCAGATTAAATTCTGCTCGACCCAAACCTTACAGGGTATCGGCAAGAATGCTAAAGTCAGATGGTGCCAGCCAGCCATGGAGGAAGAAAAAGCTACTTCAAAGTCAGCACACTCACTATGGACACACTTTGAACACTTGAATATGTGTAAATCATTTGTGATTCATCAAGATCAATCAAGCAACTACCCTTAATTGACATTCCAATCATTTAACAGCCCTGATAAAACAGTTAATCTGACGTTATCGGTACACAGGAACATTTTATGATCACTGTATAAATGCTTGTAACTATCTCAGCAGTCATTATAGGACAACACAAACAAATACAGGGAAATATACATTACACACAAATGCTTTACACAGATATTATTCTGCAGGTTCACGGTGATACAAACGGCAAATAGTCTTTAAACATCTCTAAGAGAACAAGTCACTATTGAGCCATCTGCACAGACTTTGCCGTAAATATTTATGGACTTAGCATCCCGCCTGCTGTTCATGTCTCCTTAGTTTTCTTTCCTCTTACTGTTTTCTCATAATGTGATTTATCAAGGGTGGGATTTTGGTCTTAAGTGATTCTTTTTTTCCACTTCACGCCTTTAGTGTTGGGGTTTTATTCTTTAATGTGCCTATTTCTAAATATATCCAGTTTCCTAGAGAGGCTAAGAAAAAAAAAAAAAAAAAAAAAGCACACTTATTCTCTCATTCCTCCCCCCTCCCAACCTGAAGCGCTTATAGCTCCAAAGGATGAGAGAGAATATTTAATTCTGAAAGATGAAAAAAACAAAAAAAGTCTCAGACCGTGAGCTGAGCATCCAGGGAGGCCGCGACACGCTGCGTTCTCTCTCTCGCTCGCCCGCTGTGCGCACACGGGAGGGAGTCGGACTTATTCCTCTATTTTGTTTTCATTTGTCTGCGAAAGAATGAAATTAGTCAGAGACTGTGGAGATATTTTAAAGGGCTGGAGTCCTTTGTAGTCTTTTTTTTTTATCTATACCAACAACTATATTTACTTGCATAATTTATTCCATGTTTTTGGTTCATTGCATATTTGCAGATAATCAGTCACCAAGGGGCTCGTGCACATACAGCCCCTATGTGCTGTCAAAGGTATACGAGCATTATCACACTTATGCATTATTTACGGCATGCAAAATTTCCAATATATTAGTTGGAAATATTCTTTAATCTTTTTTTCTGTAGATGGCTAATAGCCCTCGCTGTAAATATATTTATTTCCATTGCAAACAACCAACTCACAGAAACACACAGCCTTTGTTCTTGTTTCTTAAAAGAATGGTGGGAAATGGAAAAAAAAAAAAAGAAGCTTAGCCATGATACAGAAGGACAATAATATAGTATGCACAAGGACTTTTGGATAAAAACTAATCATGTTTTCCGGGGATGGAGAGCAGAAACTGCAGGACAGAATGTTAACCCGTTTTTTTTTTTTCTTCGTCTCCCATTCTCTTCTTTCCAAAGACGACGCTCCGCCGTAGGGGTGAACAGAGAACGGACCCTATGGGACTGCTCTCCTTAAATTCCCATACAGTTTGACTCGGGCCTTTTGTCTGTCGCTGCGGTGGCTGCTCATTGTTCCCATGTGCTGTCCTATAGACTGTGTGAAGACGAGCAGCAACCGAGCAGCGGCGCAAAACTTTCCATCCATTTTTTTCTACAAAACCAACGACACCAAAGTCACACATGGAACGTATATGGAAAGATTCCTCTGAAGGATGACAGAAGACGTATAAATGGCCACTCAGCCTTCGCCAATGAATAAGACCTCCAAGACAAGGCGGTGTCTGTAGAGGAGAAGGTCTCAGTGCTGCGTCCCATAAAAACTGCTCATCCAGGAGTCTTTAAAACCTCTTGTCACATACAGTACACATAAGGGGAAGAGGCCAGAGAAGGGAGTCTTTTGTAACCACCCATCTCTTGAAAAATAGGTCATTTTTCATGAGCAAAGAGAAGAAAATGCAATAAGAGAAAAGAAGGGCACATTCTGGGAGAGTGTTTCTCTCCCGGAGAGGCGTGGAGGAGTTTGAAAAGAGGTCCGTGACATAACTCGGCCCGTCTCGCTCGTCCCTGCACCGTCGGAGATGCGTCAACAAGACGCGTCAGGAGCTTTGTGCATAATCAAGGCCCGGATGGATGGCTCGGTCCTGTCCGCTACCAAAAGCTACCGTCCATTTTTCTTTCTGATGAACGACGGGGACGGCACGCTGTCATCTGCCATCCTCCTATCGAGGTGGCGGGTCGGGGTGTGATGAACCGGATAGGTTCTCCCCGTTTTGGTGTTGTTCTTCATTAATCCTCAAGTGGAAGTAAATAACAGAAAGTTCAGATGTTCCCAGGAAGTCAGAGTTGAAACTGTTTTTACCTAATTAATAAGCATGGAAGGATGACAGGCGAAATAACAACTGGCGATGCAAGTGGACGGTAGCTGGTTCAGCTAATCTCAATCTCAAGGGACGACAAAGGGAGTGTTGAATAACGGTTACCGACATACCGGCACATACAAGACTGTCACCTCATGCAATCAACCCGGTGACCCTGGACTGTCCGCGAGAGGAGTGAGTGACAAAGATGATGGTCGATTAAATTAATCGCTTCATTCGTACATGCAGCTCAAAAAGGGGAAATTCAAATGAAACAGAAAGTATATGTGGTGGATTAGTATGCTCGTTCCAGCCTGACAACTCCACTGTAAAAGCTCAGTGATGCAAGACGAGGGATAGAACCCCACCCTGACCCAGCATCCAGAGCAGGGGCCCATCACACGGGTCCCTTTGAGGGGGTTCGGTCTCTCATGTTCAAATGTATGCCTTTGCCTCCCGACTCCCCTTTGATAGCTGTTTGTTCTGTTTGTCTTTGACGAAGGCAAAGGCAGCGTATGAAGGAGACGGGACGTTAAAGTCTTGAGTTGTTTCATGTACCGTATTCGTCTCTCTGAGGCCTCGCCCGGTGTATCTCCGACTGCGACCCCCGCGGTTCTTTAGCTGCCGTGTGCGCGTTTTTGTTGTGGAAATCCGAGTGTGAGGAGGTGATTCGGAGGGACGCCCCGACCGGCTGTGTTGGTGTTTTGTTGTTGTTCTGTGTTCTTGGTCCCTTTTGGGTTTGCGTCCCGCTCATTCGCCGCCCCGGACGCCACACCAAACTCAGAGAGTTCCCTCGCCCACCTCGTTCTCCCTTCTCTTTTTTTTTTTCTTTCAAATTCTCTCCGCTCACTCCTTTTTTCGCTTCGCTTCTCAGGAAATAACCTTCTATTGCATTCTCGAGGTCCCAGAGGACTAAGAGATAAAATCCCTCCTCGGTCTAGGGGGTTCTGTGAAGATAGCGTAACAGTTTTCTCTCACAGTCGCAGCTCCAGGCACCTCGGCCCATCCTCCCCAGTTTCTTTCCCCTCCCCTCCTCCCACCCTCCTTCTTCCTGACTTTGTCTTAGCTACCCATGATGGTTGATGATCATATGGAACTGAGGTTACCATGTGTACCTTTGGTAGAGCTCATCGAGAAGATCCAGAGCAGACGCTACACTAATTAAGCTCATCATGGAATCGATAAGAATCTCTATCCTCCACAAAGGGATCGCTACCTAAAATAAAACAGACCGAGCGATGGAGGATCAACATCATGCAGTGAAGCCCACTTAATTCGGTTCATTCTTAGAACAACAGCGTCACATCCCGCCGACGAGTACACGGCGATGAAACAGCAACACGTATTATCAAACGTCCTTTTAGTAATGGGAGAAAAAAAAAAGAAGAGCAGGCTAAAAACAGCAGAGTGGGGAAGCAAGGCCGGTTCAAATGACCCCAATAAAAACAGATGGTAATACATTAAATGAATGGACGAGCGTCCCGGAGACTCGACGCAGCGCTGCCTGCAATGCAGGAGGATGTTCTTACTAAATATCCCCGAATTCACAAAATCACATGCATGACTGTGCTCCAACAAACAGACGAAAATATAGCATTTAATCAAAAAGGTAGATTTATATTGCAACTTTCTACATCGGTAAAGGTATCAGATGCAGTAACTAACCAGATAACCACTCTACCTCTCAAGTTGTGCTTTTACCAATCCCACACCGTCTCCTTTTTCCTGGAACTCTCTACCGAGAACTCTGACGGTCGGTGTGTTCATAGAAAAAGGCCGTCTGGTCCTCCGATTAGGGCCAATTCGCCAAAGTGTTGATGCGCCCGCTCGTCAGCAGACACAAGAGGTAGAGAGAGATGATTGAAAAATCCCCCCCCCTGCTGTGCACTTTACCAAAACTATAGCCAGGAAATCAATGTATTGCTGTTCTACAACACCAATAACTGTTAAGTCGAATCAGTGTAAGAAAACATTCAGCTGGCAGCTTCTTATTTGACCTTTACTTTCCCCGGTTAAAACGACAAACGTTGCAGGCGGCAGATGATATCGGCGGTCACCAACTGATGTCAGACAGTTAAGGAACGTGATGACAGACCAAAGTTAAACTTGCATGTACTCTGGAAAGCCTTTCCTGTGGTTAGACAGAGAGAGAGAGAGAAAGAGAGTTCGGGAGGGACGAACCTCGACTGGATTCACAAAAATTAACAGAGAGCAAATTGTTTCTTTGGTTCCAAGCGAAAGTGAAAGGTGGTGATTGCGTCACATTTCTCTCAGGAGTCAAATTCTCCCGTTACAACTTTCATTTGATATCGTAAGCTTTACAGTTTCAGAGTTTATATCACCATCAAAGTGCAGTTTTATTCATTATACATATGAATCAATCCACTCAAGGCCTAAACTAAACTCTTCTATACGCTGCTACTTCAGTCTATTTGCTTTATTTTACACCTCCAGATGCAGACTGAGATATGCAGTATCAGCTCAGCGAGTGACATTGCAGAGAAAAGAACGAGTGTGTGTGTGTGCGTGTATCTGTGTTATATGTACGGGCGCTGTGTGTGATTTCCAGTAGCTCTGCGGCTCGAAGCGGATCGGCCGTGGTGTTTGTTTAACCTTATCAGGGGATGTCATCACTCGGGTCGGCGTAAAGGTGGATTTCGAAAAGGAAAACCTCAATTATTACCTTCATGTGAAGGCTCACTCAGCCCCCACAAACGAGCCTGGTGCTATGGAAACAGACGTTCGTATGCAGAGTTATTTGGACAGATTTGAAGCCGGCACTGGTTATGTAATTGGGACTTGACTTAAAAGAATCTGTGCGCGGAGGATTTTTGCTGCAGTGTGTGAGTGAACATGGACAACTGTAATTGTCCTAAATCGTCTTGGATGCTGTATTTTGGGGACATGCAGTACGGTGCTTCGGGGGAGTTTGCAGCTGAAGCTGGTTTGCGTTGATGGCCAGCATCCGAAAGTCAGAGGCCAAGGAAAGGAGGCTATGGAAAACATTGGATTTCTCCGAGTGAAGGGGGGTTCAAGTAGCTCGGGGTCATCTAGAGCTAGAGGAAGATGGAGCGTGAGCTGGACAGGTGGATGGCCGGAGTCTCATCAGTAATGTGGGTGCTGCGAAGGTCTGTTGTGGTGGAGAAGGAGCTGAAACAGAAGGCTGAGCTTCCAGTTTATTATCCAACCTTTTGGGGGCCTCCCTTGGAGGTTATCTTGGAACCTCTAACTGGTAGGAGACCCCGTAGTAGACTCAGAAGAACTGAGGTCCCAGGAGGAGGATGGATGGATGGATGGATGGATGGATGGATGGATGGATGGATGGATGGATGGATGGGAGGATGGATGGATGGATGGATGGATGGATGGATGGATGGATGGATGGATGGATGGATGGATGGATGGATGGGAATGCCAGGCCAATGAACTCCATTAACAAGATTAGCAACTTAAACTGCTAAACCCTGAATTACGGCGGTGACGTTTATACAATACGATACGATATACTTCCTGCACGGACACTAAATCAATCTAAAACATCTAAAACACTGCGAGCTCTTATACACGAAGATCAATCCACTTGTCGAGAACATTGCAACTCATCCTGTGAAAACAGTTGTGTCACGCCGCCTGAAGTCTGGGAGAAATAGAAACGGCCCCATCAACGGGGTGATTCATTTAGACTTAGCTTGACACTTCATATTTTTAATGGAAAGCCTGCGTTGGGAACCCGGGGCGTCGCGTTGGAATGACACGCATACCAAGCAGCGCAGGAAAAACAGGCTGCGGAGTTCCACCGCGGCTATAATAGAACTCACTGTTGATCTATCTCTCGTGAGTCTCAAAAACACAGTGGAAGCGCTGGTTTTAATTGCAGTGTGTAACACTACCACATCCCTGGAAGGGAAATGTAATCTCCATTACAAAACAAAGTGTTGGAGTGAGTCCCTTGTTGACCGTTTATAAATGATCAATCTCAGGTTCACCATCAGCTGATGTCGTCCGCTGGTTATAGTTTGAATATTTAATATTTGTTTAATATTTTATCACAGTATATGCCCAACCAAGTCTTATTTTGTCAAACTATTGTACCATCAAACAAAAGCTCCTAGCTCCTCTCCGTGTGCCTCCGAGCGAGGGAAGCCTATTACAAACACAATTTGAAGATATTTAAAGCCACATGCTCATTTCATGACTTTTCTTGGGGGCCTTTTTCTAATTTTATACCATTTGAAGTCTTCACTGCGGAAATACTCGCGCACTGTAATAGAAGCAATAACAACACCCCCGAGGCTTTTTGGACATCTCCCACGCACCGGAGCAACACATGTACTTCAGACGTAACCGAGAGCCGAGTGAGATTCCTCGACAAAAGTTCCCGGTGTTCTTCTGATTGATTTATGATGTTTGTTGCATGATTCTAAAACCTGCAGCGCAGCCACGCCGACACCGGCGACGTCCCGCTCGCTCCATCTGACGATTGCATGATTCAGGCCGAGGACGTCTCGACAAACCGCCTGAAAGAAAACAATGGAGACACATGCTGCTTGTATTTTCATTGTGCACTGTAGAATTCAACACCTCAGGGAACGGATCTAAGAATTTGTTTAGCTTCTTTTCTTTTCCGGTTACTTTTGTTTATCAACTATAAATATTATATGATCATCTAAAATTAAAGGGTAAAAAAAAAAAACAGAATGAAAGGATTCCTGAGGGTACAGGTGACATGAAAGTATTTATTTTTCCAAAGTCAAAAGAGAATCGGAGAAGAGATTGTGCATCAGAAGTCTCTTTTAACAACAGGAAGTTCTTCATGTGGCATCAGCTGAGAAGGTTTTTGTCCTTCACCAGTCAGTGAGGAACATTTGCATAAACCTGCAGACCTTGACTTCCACTTCCTACGACACGGACTGCAGCCTATTTACTACTGACTGTCTGTGTTCCTCCTGTGCAAGGCCAAAATAAAGGGAGTAAGCATGTCAAGGTCATGCAGGCTAGACAACACAGTCCCGGGGAATGTTTGCAGACCAGCTCTTTGTCTAACAGAGACCGAAACAAACATTAATGTCTGCTGAAGACGATTGAGACATTTGAGTTCTGCAGCTTTTGGACAAATTCTAAATAATGTTTAAGTAAAAAAAATCTAAAGTGTAATCCTCTGCGGAGCGTTCATCTCAAAGGATTTTATAGCTAGCTCTCAAGCTGTTGAGATATTTCGGTATCAATCGGACTGATAGGAAACACTGCAATCCCTTTAGCATCGCAAAACAAAAAGTGTTACATGTCTTTGCCGACTTCCCTCGAGAACAGATGGCGGTCCGTTTTAGGGACAACAACTTTCCAGGCAAGACTGCCCGTCGACACAAAATGCAGTCATGAAAGAAGAGTAATGTTTATAAGACGCCAGTGCAGCGATTACGGTATGGTTAGGGTTAGCCGCTAAAAACTAGGATCGTGGCCGCGGATAAAGTTATTACTTCCTAACATGACATCTATGTGACAATTACAGCCAAGTCTTTAAATACCGTGGTTGGAGAGTGTGGTCCGTTAATGCGAAGTCCAGCGGCGGTGCATTTCCTCCACCGCTCATCATCGCATTTAAACCTTCTTCTCTCGTCATACCTACCATGGCCACCAGGGGGCTTCACTTCAAAGCACAGAGTAGAAGTAAGCAGAGACTAAAACACGTGAAATTACTTGAGATTT